>VDFB02037931.1:0-38754 GCA_007258455.2 Sequoia sempervirens | reverse complement strand
AAATCACTTTGTATTATAGTAATGGAGATTACATACAAATATCAGACTTATCTTTATGATGTCATATGTTAGCAGCTTTCACAATGATCAAACTTCTACAGGAACATTCAAGTTACAATATTTAAAAAATAGAAATCACTCTGATTATACAACCACACAACAATCCGTCGATCCTTCGAATCATCTAACTAGACATCATCTACAATCTCTGAGTATAACCATGTCACCCCTGTCTGTCGAGCTTCCTCTCAGAACTGCCACAATGAACTATCTTCCAACGGTTCCCATTCGGCTTCTCTGATTGGTCCACGAGATGCCACATAGGAAATTCAAACGGTCAAAAGGAAATCAAACTGTGTTGGCATATCGGTGAGACACTAACCGTGTCTCCCTGATGCTAACATAGTCAACATTCAATATCACCAAGAGTCCTTACAATCGACAAGAGGTTATATCGAGTTCACCCGTTGCATCGACTTCATTTTTCCTTTCGGCAAGACTATCACTCTTTGGTGAGACCACATATCGATATCCTCAGTCACATCGAAGAGTCATTTTGTCGGTAGGACATACCGCTCTCGCCAAGACCTTATGCCAAGCCTTCAAGTTAATCTGAGTGCATCCACCAGTCGGTGAGACTCATCGCTTTCGCTAGGACTTCATACCGAGGTCCTAAGTCATACCGAAACATTAACATTTTCATCGGCACCCATCTATCGCTAAGACATTCAACTGTTGCCAAGAGGTTTCATCGAGATCTTTATGTTATATCGAGCACCGAACGGTCGGCAAGACTTACCACTATCGTTGAGAGTTCTTACCAAAATCTCCAAGTTACCTCGAGACCACCGTTCACCAAGAGTTATACTGAAGACCCCTCATCATCGACGAGACTCTCCATCGGTCGCCAAGACTTCATACCGAAGTCTTTGAGTCACCACGAAGACCCCAAGTGTATCCCCGTCGGTGAGACCTTCCATTGTCGCTGAGACTTCTTCCCGAGTGTTCAAGTCACCCCAAAGCCCCCGATCGCTATGAGTCTCCTTAACGCCCGATATAAATGGCTTGTCGGCCAGAGATCTCCATGCGGTAAGAGGTCGTACCAAACACAACATGTCACACCGAAGACTCCAATGTGTAACCGTTCGGAAAGACTTCTGCAAGGTCACAACGACCTGTACAAAACATAAGACTACAAATCTACTCGTCGGCCAGACATAGAATATGTCACACCGACTTGGCTCCAATAGAGGTTTTAGCCTATGGGATTGAGACATATTTTTCTAACAATCTCCCACTTGACGAAGATCACACAGACACCTCTAGAGCACAACAAAACTTACTGAAAATCATGGGCACTAAGGCCCATTGAACTGGCACACCACTTGAACTTGTCTGTGCTCACTAGCTTCGTCAATGCATCTGCAACATTCTCTAGAGTATCAAATTTTTCCAAACTGACCTTTCCATCCTCCACCATATCTCATACAAAGTGGTACTGTACATCTATATGTTTCGTCCTGGCATAGAAAGTAGGATTCTTTTCCAGAAAAATTGCACTTTGACTGTCACAAAAAATAGTTATTTGCCCTGCATCAAAACCAATGTTAGAACACAAACGTTTTAACCAAACTGCTTCTTTACAAGCATGAGTAGCTGCCATGTATTCAACCTCTGTAGCGGACAAAGCGACTACAGCCTGTCGCTTACTCATCCAACTCACTGCATCACCATTCAACATGAAAATGTACCCACTGGTGGACCTCCTGTTGTCAATGTCCCCTGCCCAATTAGAATCCGCATAGCCTTGAATACTGAGAGTCCTCTGTGATTCAACCAAGTTCCCATTGTAACACAAAGCAAAATCTGAAGTGCTCTTCAAATATCTGAAAACTCTTTTCACAACATCCCAATGTGTCCTTATTGGATTAGCCATAAACCGACTAAGAACTCCCATTGTTTTGGGCAATGTCTGGCCTTGTACAGACCATTGCATACATAAGAATGCCAACCGCACTAGCATAGGGTACACTGGTCATGTCCTCCATCTTAGTAGGAGATTTGGGACAGTCTTCAACAGATAGCTTCATTCCCTGCAAGACTGGAACAACTAGCTGTTTGCAATCATTCATGCAAAATCTCTCTAGAACAGTCTCGATATACTTACTCTAACTGAGCCAAAGTTTTCTACTATTCTTTTCCTTGGTTATCTCCAACCCCAGAATATACCTTGCTACACTAAGATCTTTCATTTCGAACTTAGGAGACAACTGAAACGTAAGATCATAAATCATCAACTTACTATTGCCTATGAACAACATATCATCAACATAGAGAGCAATAATAAGAACTTGATCACTTTCAGCTTTACAATAGACATAATGATCATATTTTGATCTCACAAATCCCAAAGACAATACAAAAGTATCAAATTTTTGGTACCACATTTTAGGTGACTGCTTTAACCCATACAGAGACTTCTTTAACTTGCACACCAGTTTTTCTTTACCTTTCTCAACAAAGTGCTCAGGCTAGGACATATAGATTTCTTTTTCAAGATCACCATGAAGAAATATTGTCTTCATATCCATCTGTTCGACCTCTAAGTCATACGCTGCTGCAAGTGACAAAAGAAATCTGATAGATGTCAGCTTAGCTACAGGAGAAATTTTTTCCCCATAATCAATTCCTTCTTCCTAGGAATAACCCTTCACAACCAACTTCGCCTTATATTTCTCCACACTACCATCCAGACCAATCTTCTTTTTAAATACCCATTTGCAGCCAACAACTTTTCTGCCTTTAGGCAAGGGTACCAAACTCCAAGTGTCATTCTTTTCTAATGATGCCATTTCTTCATTCATGGCTTCCTACCAAGAGTCTGAATCAGACATTTTAAATGCCTCTTTCACAGTCCTAGGCTCATCAATGCTACAAATTAAAGCATAGGCACAAGTAGAATCTATCAAAGAAAACCTATACCTATCAGGTTGCTTTCTTTCACGAGTTGACCTCCTCACTTGCTGAGGCTGAGGTTCTTCTTCTTCTTCAGAACTTTCAGAACTGCTTGAGCTCTCCTCAGTTTCAGGTACATTTTTAATTTTCAATTCCTTTTTCTCTGGTGTAGGAGGAATTGCAACTACATCCTTATTATTTTCTAACTTTGTCTCTGACTGCAGATCCAAGGTAGAAGGTTTCAGCTCATGAAAGATTACACTTCTACTGTATACAACCTTCTCCGTATCAGGATTCCAAAGCTTGTATCCTTTTATGCCAACACTATAGCCAATAAAAATACATTTGATAGCCTTATTCTCCAGTTTAGATTTTTTCTCATACGTCACATGAGCATATGCCTCACAGCCAAAAACACGAATATGTCTTAAAGAGGGTTTCTTACCAGACCACGAATATGTCTTAAAGAGGGCTTCTTACCAGACATGCAGTAGCAACAGCCTCAGCCCAAAATTTCTTCTCCAAGCCAACACTACTCAGGATACTTCGTGCTCTCTCTATCACTGTACCAAACTCCAAGTGTCATTCTTTTCTAATGATGCCATTTCTTCATTCATGGCTTCCTACCAAGAGTCTAAATCAGACATTTTAAATGCCTCTTTCACAGTCCTAGGCTCATCAATGCTACAAATTAAAGCATAGGCACAAGTAGAATCTATCAAAGAAAACCTATACCTATCAAGTTGCTTTCTTTCACGAGTTGACCTCCTCACTTGCTGAGGCTGAGGTTCTTCTTCTTCTTCAGAACTTTCAGAACTGCTTGAGCTCTCCTCAGTTTCAGGTACATTTTTAATTTTCAATTCCTTTTTCTCTGGTGTAGGAGGAATTACAACTACATCCTTATTATTTTCTAACTTTGTCTCTGACTGCAGATCCAAGGTAGAAGGTTTCAGCTCATGAAAGATTACACTTCTACTGTATACAACCTTCTCCGTATCAGGATTCCAAAGCTTGTATCCTTTTATGCCAACACTATAGCCAATAAAAATACATTTGATAGCCTTGTTCTCTAGTTTAGATTTTTTCTCAGACGTCACATGAGCATATGCCTCACAGCCAAAAACACGAATATGTCTTAAAGAGGGTTTCTTACCAGACCATGCTTCCAAAGGTGTTTTATCAACAAGAGCATAATTTGAAGAACGATTTATTAAGTAACATGCAGTAGCAACAGCCTCAGCCCAAAATTTCTTCTCCAAGCCAACACTACTCAGGATACTTCGTGCTCTCTCTATCACTGTCCTATTGAACCTTTCTGCAACTCCATTTTGCTGTGGAGTATAAGCTGTAGTCTTATGTCTTTTAATCCCATGGTCTTTACAATACCTCTCGAAATCATCAGAACAAAATTCACAGCCATTATCAGTCCTTAAGCATTTAATTTTTCTTCTAGTCTAATTTTCTACAAGGTTCTTAAATTCCTTAAATCAACTGAATACTTCTGATTTACTTTTCAGAAAATAAACAAATGCTCTTCTTGAATAATCATCAATAAATGATACATAGTACCTTGAATTAGACAAAGAAGGAACATTCACTGGACCAAATACATCAAAATGAATATAATGAAGATTTATGAGGACTGGAATAAAAAGAAACACGGTGCTGCTTTCCATATATACAGTGTTCACAGAATTCAAATTCAAGGTTACAATCTTTAAGCCCCTCAACTAGGTTTTGTTTTTCAAGGTTTTTAAACCTTTTTCTCCTATGTGGCCTAGCCTATGATAAAAGATGAGTCATGAGACATCATCGCTCCTCTAAATCCTTCATGGGATATCCTCAAAGAAGCTAGTAACCTAACTCAAAGACAAAGCCAAGAGACAATTGACAAAAAACAACCAAAGGAAAAAAGAGTCTTGATACATCCTTGCTTCTCTAAATCCTTCATGGGACATCCTCGAGAAAGCTAGTAACCAGAGTTTAATTGATGTTTGATAAAGCCTGGTTTCAGGAATGACACATACCGTATGAGACGCTGAGTTTGGTTTCAATCATGTGACCATCTCTATAAGGCAATGATAAAGCTTGATTTCAGAAAGATGCATATCATATGACATTGAGTCTATTTTCAATCATGTGACCACCTGTATAAGGAAATGATGATTGTTTGGTCCGTTTTTAGGAAGGACACATCATGTATAAGACATAGGTTGATTATTTTTTTTATTGCTTTGAAAATTTGTTTGTTTGACTTGATGATCCTTGTTGATTTATTTGTGTTGTTGATGCGTGAATTGTCTTGATGTTTTGAAAATTGTTTATGTTTGATGAGAATTTTTGGTTTATTTTGACTAACAAGATGAACCCTAAAGGATTGATCGATTGATGGCCTTGCCTACATTATACACGCAAAGACCTTGTAGTTCGACTAGACTTTGACTGACTGGAAAAGATTTAACTTATTTGAAGATATCTAATGTGTGTGATTAGTGAATGTGACAAACTGTAGTACCCCACTGCTTTTGTTCCTTGGCGTCATATGAGTAAGTTGTGTATTTGCGACTTGTGAGATCTTGTTGACTGTTGTCATTCAAATATTATTTTGGACTTCGTCGTTCGTAATGGCAACATTGAAGTATTAAATTAAATTATTAAATTTGTTTGAAGGGGATAATGATCTAATAGATTATACTATTTCTTTATAATAAAAAAAACAAAAGAAATTGTAAATTGCAATTATAAATAATGAATATTTAAAATTTAATATGGATTGATAATCCACTTATTATTGAAGTTTATTTAAAATATTTCAGATAAAGAAGCATAAGTGAGATAAAAAGACTTAGTTGATTTATAACTTACATTTTTAAATAAACAAATATCATAAAATAGATAAAATGATTTTAGATTAGTCTAAAATAAAGGAATAATTTATAAATAAATAAATGATCAAACAAAAAAATAAATGAATAAATAAATATAGGAATAAAGTGAAATAAAGGGGGTTACAAGCTGAATAATAAATGTATATGCAGAGGAGTTATTAAAGAAAAATGATTACGGAGAAAGGAAAGTTCCTGAGTTCCTTTTATTCCTTTTTGCATCTGGCGGTCTTCATGTTGTACACTTGTCTCCTACCTTGAAAATTTGCTTACACCTGTCAACTTGCTTACACCTGTCAATTGTTTTGTTTTGTTTGAAAGTTTCTAAAGCTGGGGAGTTTTTTTTACACATCGGAAAATTTTTGGTTCACGGGAGAGGGCTCTGAGTTTTGGCATGGGCAAGCAGAGAGAGTTTGGGAAAGTAGAGAGGACGCGGGGAAAGGCTGTGGATTCACTTGCCAAGCTGGAGTATTTAGGCTTTAGAGAGTGTACAAATTCAAACAGCCTCTCTGATACCAGTTGCTACCTGTCACTGCAGCAAAACTTGAATATAGAAGACTGTAGAGGTGAGAATTAGCATTCCTGTTCTGTTGGCAACCTGTCACATCTGCTATACTTGAAAATACAATGCGTAGATGTTTAAATAATCTCTCTGATTCCATCGCTAGCTTGTCTCAGCTGCCACACTTGAAAGTAATAGGAAGTTTAAAGGTTTAAATAATAAGTCTGATTCTTTTGGCAATCTAACGCAGTTGCAGCACTTGAACATAGAAGTGTGTAAAAGTTTAAATAACCTCCCTGATTCTCTTGACACCTGCTAATTGCATTTGTTTGAAAGTTTCTTAGGCCCTGCATCAAATCCATTTCTTGCGTACATGTCTATCAGGGAAATCATAGCAGTAAAATCTGATCATTATAGACACACACGCACAGACATATACAGTGGAATTTGGTTTTACACCAGTAAGTTTCTTTTGTTTGAAAGTTTCTAAAGCACTTTCAATAAATCCATTTTGTGCATATCTGACAATTCACGCATGCTGCTGGTAATGACCTTTCACTTCTCTAATTTGGCGAATTTGCAGCCTGAAAATAAGGCTTTGTCAGAGGTTTTAGAGTATGTTTAATTAATTGAAAATTACTTACAAGATCCTAGCAATGCGCACATTTAGGTTTTAAAATAATGGTAACCTTAACCTTGCATAGATAAGTAAATTTTAGACAAATAAACCTATCCTTCTTTCCAGTGAAAATCACACAATTCATGCATTTCTCCAGCTTAAATTGTCTTCTTTAAGAAAAAAAAAAAAAAAATTAGAATTCACCGAGGCATGATATATTGAACTGAAGTTACTGCATTATTCTTCTGAATCCCTTCATTCTTTCTATTTGATAGATGACCATACCTTTAGTTTGAAGCTCCCTGGGAAATGCTGGAAGTCTAGTTTTACACCTACCAAGTGCCTTTTCTTAAAAGTTTCAAAGTCTTTTTCAATAATCCATTATGTGCGTACTACAATTATTTATTTCCAATGACCACATTTCTTAAGGCATTTTGTCAAACAGTTCACGAGCATTGTCTGTGCAGTCCTCATCCACCAAACCTGCATTAGGATGCGTTACCCCATGCTCCTTTAATTCAAAGATTTTGAGATCTTCCTTGAAAACTCTACCCTTTTGTGCATATTTTGCAATTGCCGCCGCTCTGAGATCACCTGTTCATTTAGGCACGTTTGTCAAACAATTAACGTTCCTTGTTTATGACTTCCACATTTTGCGTACATGGCTTCTAGTGCTATTACAACTAAAACATCTGACAGAATCCCTTTACCCCTCCTTTTAGCTCGAAAGTCCTTTGGAAACCAGCCTTATACTGTGAAGGTATCGCCCATCTCCTTAGGCAGTAGGCTATGGGAGGAGGCACCAATTTGTTGATTTAATATGTGCATCACAGGAGCCTCATAAAAATCACTATACAAATAGGATGCATTTCATGATTTTTACTTAGTCATTATGTCTTCTTTCGCTCCGCTCCTTATACTCTGTCCAAGAATAATCCATTTTAATAGATTACTTGTCAAATAAGCTTTAGAGCATAGTTATGATATTCTTTAATATCGACGCACCTTGACTGTAGTCTCCATTTCGTCTTATCTTAGTTACATTTTTCATAGACTAATTACTTTTATATTGATCTTAAGGTATTATCACCTTAGAGAGAGATCCTTCTTTTAAGGGCCACGTATTTATCCTCTTAAAAGCCTTTCCTAAATAAATAGTTTCCCCCTTGATTTTGTTTAATAGTAAATCTACTTTTTCATGGTATGGAAAAAAGAAGAAGAAGAAGAAAGGCCTTAATTTTAAAAGAATTAAAATAAAATAGGAATTTAGGGGTATTAGATTTGAAAGAGAGGAAAAATAAAGCATCCCTTTTTGTCTATTTTAAATGTGTACTTTTTATAACTTTTCATTAAGGGAAATGAATGGAATAAATATAATTAGATATATTTAATCATATGAATATATTTTCATATAGTACAGAGAAAAATAAAATAAAATAAAATTTCAATATATATATATATAATGGTATGAGTAAAAGAATAAATAATCAAATAAATAAATAATAGTTAAATATGAATAAGGATGTATGTAATATGAATGGTAATAAATAATTTTAGAATTTGCTATTGTGTTAATGAATTCAAAATTGTTGGCTTCACTTATTGGTGTTAGGTATTAACGACGCTATGATGATAATTAGAGATTAAGTTATTGTCTAAGAAGGTGCATTGAGTTATCTATAAGAGTATGACGTTAATAGGGAAATGTATATAAACACATTTATGCAATTGCTTTAATTATTTAAATGATTTATTAACGAGTAAAAAGATAAAGTATCATGATTATCATTTTAACTATGTTAGTTTAATGTTATTGTTGTGTTTGTGTTAGTAAAAGTGGATTGATGTTAGGATATACCTTAGATATTGTTATTTGTGACTTTTATAGCCTCAAAATTTGAGTAAAGAAATTGATAAGTTGTTTAACTTAAATAATTTGATCTATTGATGGATGACTTAGTATTTGAAATGTGGAAGTGATGTCTTTATTTGATATTGTGAGAGTGAACTTTCATGGTTGTTGTGATTGCTTGCTCATGATGGATTAACGGATATTCTTGATGGTTCTACCTTGACATGACTTCCTCTTGAGTTGGAGTTATTTTGATAAGATTCAATATGTGTGCTTGGGTATTAATGTGTAAGTGAGTCAATGGTTAAGTATTAAGTTTTAGGAAGTGGCAGAATAATGCCTCTTGGCTTTCTTGGTTGTTGATTGAATATTGTGTTTGTTGATATTGAGTTGAATTTTGATTATTGTTTTGGAGTATATCTTGTTTGCATTAGTTTGGTTATTGTTCAAAGTGAAAGTGATATTGAGTATTCATGTAAGGGTTGCTTGAACTGAAAGCCATGTTGATTGGGTATTGTTTCGATGTTTGGAATGTTATGTTTTATTTTAGATATTATGAAGGATCTTGACTTACATTTGGTTCTAATTATTGCCTTCTCTGGAAGGAGTCCGTTGTGTCCAAAAAGGTTATTAAAAATATTTTGATCTTTGCAATTAATTATGCAATGAGCTGATTATGTTATCTTGATTAAGTTTGAAGGTCACGTTATGAGATTGCCTCTTTTATTCCTCTCTTATCGTTTTGCGATTGTGGAAGTTATATAGTCAATTTGTGGTTCAAGTTATGAGTCTTTCTCTTGTGTTAAGACTTTCTTGTAGTCACTTTTGAGATGGTTGGGAACTCGAGGAGTTGAATTACCTTCAGTGGAAGTATGTTGTTTTTTGATATTTTAGGCTCCCAGAGGCAATGGAGAAATTTGATTTATAATGATGCTCTACGGTTGGACCGTTGTGATTTATTGATCTTATTTTGGATTCTGAGCTTTTGGGTATTACCTTATACTATGGTGTTGACCTTTGATGTGGTGGGTGGTACCTCCTTGTTCTTCTTTAGTAATATGGAATGGTTTGCGAGATGGTTCTTGCCTCGCATTTGTGAGTTATGCACAATTGATTTTTATGTGAGATGAGGTACACCCCTTGCATGTTTTGTTTTGGTACCCGTAGGGAGAGTGGCTCTTCATGGGGGCCGGCGCACAAAGGGGCTGTTTGGGTAACCCATGGAAGAGTTTCTTAATCAAGTGATAATGTAATTAATTAACTAGTAGGTTGGGTAGATAAACACTAAACAAGATTAATTATGAGCCTCACCCATACTGTTAGTGCTTTCACAGACTAAGGATGGGATGAGAAGACCTGGTTGGTAAGATCACTGCCTTGTCCTCACGAAAGGTAAGTGGTTCCGCATGAGTCACCCTATGGAGCGGTCGCCTTGAGATAGGCAGCCTGGATAACCATAGATGGAGGCGGTACCTTGTGATAGGTTGCCTGGCAAATCCATGTAAGGCCATGTGATGACACTCTCCTATAGTACCCGTTTATCTTCCTTTGTTTGGTAGCCTCTGGGAGTGTTGCTTGAATTGTTGATGTTGTTGAGGAAATTGGTTCTTGGTGATTGTTGTTGAAGCCTCCAAATTCCATCTTTTAGTGTTGCATACATGCCTCATGGCAACTTGATTGATGTTAATGAAAGGTGCCCTTGATACTTATTGTTGATTGATATTGCAATTTTATTTGAAGGCTTGGATCCTATTGTTGTTGGCACCTCTTATGGTTATTTAGTGTTGAGTTATAATCTTGACATTTGGATTTGTTGGAATTTTCATTATTTTGTTTTGGCTAAGTGATGACAATGTTGTGGTTTGTTATCTTATGTTGATGATATCCTTGTTGTGGAGTCTGGTTTGCTATTGGTTCGTTTGATTGTTTTGGATTGCAATATGAGGATCTTTCTTGTCAACTCCTAGCACGGGGGGTGGACTTTCGGGTCCACATGGTCGGGTGGAACGTGCTATGCACCCCATTGGGTCCCCAGCCGAGGATCGAGCTGTGCAGATATGTTCCTCTTGTGGTGACTTCGGGATTGTACCTAAGTCTGAGCCAAACTTGTTAATTTGTATTCACCTTTCCAGTTGTATCATTCTATCTTATTGTATTGTTCCCATTGTTGTTGGGGAACACTTCTGTATCACTCACTCTTGTACGATGTAACTTTTATTATCATTTTAATGAATGAAATCTTTAACCTTAATTTATGGTTCTTGTTGGATGCTTATCATGCTTGAAATGTATATTGACACTTGGTACTATTATGAGACTTCGTTTCACATTGTGCAATTCTTAATGGTGTTGTATCTGTGGAAATATGTATAATTACGTCCATAGATGTGATGGATGGTTTTATGTATGTTATGAGGTGGATGTTGAATTTTGTCTAGTAATTCTAAATAATGTTTAAGTGGAATACTTATAGTTAGTTAAACATCGTCTTGGCATGGGTTTACGTTATTAATGTGGTCACACGTACCCCAAAGGACATGGTTTATGAAGTATATTTTTATCTGCAAAGTATGTGTTGGTTGTTCATGTTCATCATATGTATTGTTCTACTTTCAAAAAAAAAAAATTATTGTGCTTTTATTGTAAGTTCTATAGTTGTCCTTTGGGGTTAGTGTGGCGGGGCGTTACACAAACCCTAATGGACTGACCTAGTGCGACCTTGGGGGCTCATCGATTAATGGCCTTGCCTACATTATACACATAGAGACCTCCTAGTTCGACATGACCATTGAATTTGTTTTATTTACAAAGAAATAAGCCATGATTTTATATAGAAAAACCTAAAAAGACTGGCCTAATGCCTCAGGAGCACATCGACAGATGGCCTTGCCTACATCCAATCACAGAGGTAATGTAGTTCAACAATGACAAAGAATGATTAGTGCGACTAACTCTGACTGTTTTTGGATTTTTGACATGTTTTAATTTTTTTTGATGGTTTTACACTCTTAGAATAGCCATTGTAAGAACCAAATGACATAAGTCAAGTGTCTACCCCCAGTCGAGTATAAAACCAATTTATTATGAATAGAATGGAATGGGGATACCAAGTGTGCTCAATGTCAATCGCTCCCAGTCATGGAAAGGATAAAGTGTGTGGATAAGAAAGATAGGTGATATGACAGAGAAGTCAAATTACAATGATGGTAGACAAAGAAGTAGAGTCGACTATGCATGATGCCTGTTTACTAGGTTTTCACCATGGTACTCATCCAAATTTCCATCGAAGTGGTTTTCAGTATAGGACGACTTATTTCTCTTTACTATTTTTCTTGATTTTTCACTTTTTTTTATGTTACCAAGACGCTTGTTTGCTAGGTTTTCCCCTAGGTAATGCTTTTTCTTTTTTTTTTGTATTTTTAATTATTAATAAGAAAGGGCTCTCATAAGCTATGTGTAGAACCTCTTCAGATGAAGGTTGTTGATTGTGGCTGATAATGGTTCTCCTTTAGGAGTAGAGAGCTAGTATGCTCATGATCCAAAGGTATAGGACGACTTATTTCTCTTTACTATTTTCTTGATTTTTCACTTTTTTTTATGTTACCAAGACGCCTGTTTGCTAGGTTTTCCCCTAGGTAATGTTTTTTTCTTTTTTTTGTATTTTTAATTATTAATAAGAAAGGGCTCTCAAAAGCTATGTGTAGAACCTCTTCAGATGAAGGCTGTTGATTGTGGCTGATAATGGTTCTCCTTTAAGAGTAGAGAGCTAGTATGCTCCTGATCCAAAGGCTTCTGTGACAATATAAGGCCCTAGCCAGTTTGGCTCAAACTTTCCTAGTTTTTCTCTTTCTGCTTAATTATTTGGATTTTCCATTAAAACCAGGTCACCAATGTCAAAATGTTGATTGAAGACTTTTTTGTTGTAGCTATGACGAAGACGATTTTGATATGCTTGAAGGTGATCTAATTCCTTTTGTCTTCATTCGTCCAAGAACTCTATCTCATGTAGTCTTGACACACGATACTCTTCATTGTCAATATGCCCTTTCAAAGATACCCTTAGGGAAGGAATCTCGACCTTAATAGGAAATATGGCTTCAGAACCGAATACCAAAGAATATGGAGTGGCACCGGTGGGAGTGCAAATGCTTGTGTAGTAAGCCCATAAGGAAGGGTTACACTGTAAATTCCAATCACGACCATCATCATTGATAGTCTTTTTAAGGATTCTGAGGATTTTTTTGTTAGACACCTCAGCTTGGCTATTACCCTGTGGGTAATATGGAGTGGAAAAGTGGTGTTGGCTATGGAATTCTTGGCAAAGGTGACAAACTTCTTGGTTTTTAAATGGGTGGCCATTATCTGTGATTATGGATTGAGGAATACCATACTAACAAATGATATAGTTAAGGATGAAATTGGAAATTTGTATGTCGGTAATGTAAGTCATAGGAATGGCTTCAATCCACTTGGTAAAGTATTCAGTCACAGTAATGATAAATTTATGACCATTGGAGGATGTAGGATGTATCTTACCTATGATATCAAGTCCCCATTGGGAAAAGGGCCATGATGACGTTATTGGACGAAGCTCTTGTGCTGGTGCGTGTATCAAGTCTCCATGAATTTGGAACTATCGACATTTATTGACAAAGACATATGAGTCATTTTCCATCATAGGCCAATAATAGCCCAGTCTCATAATCTTTTTGGCTAAGGTAGGACCGCTAGAGTGGGATCCACATATACCCTCATGTACCCCATGCAAGGTTACTTGTGCTTCTTCAGTATCGAGACATCTCAATAGGGTATTATCTAGGGCACGTCTATAAAGGGTATCTCTGATGATGGCATACTTAGTTGACTTACGGATAAATGTCCTATGTTGGTTGTTCAAGAGCTCAGGGGGTAGGATTTGGGCATGGAGGTAGTCATATATGTCTTTGTACCATGGGGAATTGGGACCAAAAAGTTCACACACCATCTCTGAATCTAGGACTCCAAAGGTAGGGACCAAAGGATGTTCTACCAAAAAATCAAATTTAGGCACATTGCTAGGTATTTCCAAGAGTGACCAATAGTTTACATGGTGTCTGCTACCTTGTTCTGAATGCGTGGTATTTGATGAAAGACGATGTTGTCAAAATATTGTTTGAAACTATTTTCCATTCACTTTTATGGGGCGAGCTTTTCATCTTTGGTTTCATAGTCATCATTAAGTTATCGGACTCCTAGCTAAGAATATCCATAAACTTGTAGATGCTTGATCTTCCATTTGATTGACATTTGTAATCCTATTAAAAGAGCCTCATATTCTGCTATATTATTGGTACATGGAAAATCAATTCTGAATGACTTAGGAGTAGTGTTTCCTTGTGGTATGATAAACAACATGCCAGCCCCTGAACCATGATTTGTGTGGGACCCATCAAAGTATAACTTCCATTTCATTCATGTGTCAATAGTGAAGATGAATTCATTGGGAAAATCTAAAACTAGAGGATGATCTGCCTTAATCGGTGCATCTTCCAGCTGGTCAGCAATAACTTGTCCTTTTATAGCTTTTCTTTGTACATACTGGATATCGTATTCACTGAGTACCATTACCCAATCATCCTGTTAATGTTGCTTTACTAAGGAGATACTTCAAAGGATCTATCTTTGCAACCAACATTGTTTGGTGGTTTAACATGTAGTGCCTAAGTTTTTGAGTAGCAAAAACTACTACAAGACAAGCACGTTCTATGGTACTATAATTTAGCTCATAACCTACCAAAGTGCGGCTAATATAATAGACTGCTCTTTCCCTCATTGTCATTTTGTGCAAGTAAGGCTCCTAGCGCTGATGTGGTTGCTGAAATGTAGAGTATCAAAGGTCATCCATTAGTATGTGGCATTAACACTGGTGGTGTGAGTAGGCAATCCTTGATATGTTGAAAAGCTTCTTGGTATTTACTTGTCCATACAAACGGTACCCCTTTCCTGAGTAGATGTTGGAAGGGATGTATCTTGTCTACTAACTGTACTATGAATTGTCTGATAGATTGTAATCTCCCTTGTAGTGTCTATAGTTGACTTATATTAGCCAGTGGAGGCATGCCCACTTCAATGCCTTGTCTAGAAATAATGTATCCTGGAAGTTTTCCTGATTGCACGCCAAATACACATTTTTTAGGATTTAGCCTCACTTTGTATTCTTCTAGTCTTTGAAAAATCTTATCTAGAACCCATAAGTGATCGTCCCTTGTCAATTATTTAGCTATCAGAACATCCACATAGTCTTCCATGAGAGTGTGTATGAGATCATGGAAAATAGTTGTCATGGCACATTGATATGTTGCTCCAGAATTTTTAAGTCCAAAGGGCATGACGTTCCAACAATAAGTTCCCCATGGACAAGTGAAAATTGTCTTATTTTGGTCTTCAAGTGCAATTCTAATTTGATTATATCCCGAGAAACCATACATAAGGGATAACATTTCATATCATGTTGTTAGGTCCACAATCATGTCAATATTTGGTAGAGGAAAGTCATCTTTAGGACACGCTTTGTTTATATCTCAGAAATCTATACAGATGCGGATGCCCCCTATTGGTTTTGTCACTGGTACAAGATTGGAAATCCATTCTGCATAGTCAATTGATCTGATAAAGCCAACATCCAATAGTTTCTTTAGTTTAGCTTTGACTAATAAAGCAATTTGTGGGTGCATTTTTCTTAATTTCTGCTTCACGGGTTTAGCACCTAGTTGTAATGGAAAATGATGTAATACCAGGTCAAGATCTAGTCCATGCATGTTGGCATATGACCATGGAAAGTTGATATGTCTTTGTGTGAAGAAGTTACGAATTCAAGTTGCTCTATTTCTATCAAAGACACTACAAAATAGATTAGCTGGGGATTATCTTCAGTGCCTATGTTGATCTCCACAGATTCTTCAACTAACATTGGTGAATTTTCCTAAGCAATGGGTAGAATTTTCAACCCTCCATCCTTGGGTGCCTCTGAGAGGTTTTCATCCTTGGATGCATCCTTATTTTTTGCTTTTTCATTGTCCAAAGGCACCTTTTGGTTTTCACCTAGGGACTCGTCTTTTTTTTTTCATTGTTTTTCTTATTGTTTCTACTTTTGCGATTGGAGGGTTGAACATACTCGCCAAAATGAGCCATGTTATCCAAGTCTATGGTAAATCTAGCCTTATGGTCACCACTAGGTATTCCTTCTCGTAGTCCCATGAACTCAACTATTGCTTCGTCATTCTCAAATATATCTAACACAAGGGTGTCTTGTTGATCCCAATCAATAAGCTGGGGATATACTAAGGGCATGTCATCATTAGAAGTATCAAAGTTCAAAGGGGTCAAGGTAAAAGCTGATTTGTTCACAAAGTCACAAAAGTTTCTTACCAAATCCTCCTTATTCTTTTTCTTGGGAATAGGTAGATTTTGAGATGGGCCCATTGTCAAGGTTTGGTTATCAAAAGTGGATTTGTTAGGTTCCCAAGAGGCGAGAAAGAAATAAAAACCATCATAAGAGTAGTGTGTATATTGTATTAGATACACTTCCAATGCCAATACTACAACTATAATATTATATTATAATTATCGTTGTTGTTAGGTTGTCTAAAATATAAATTTTAATAAGCTAAGAGTCATTGATATGATTTGTTGAGAATTTAGGTACAAGTTATATGTTTAAGAAAGATCGAAGGAGTATGTGGATTCTATGCACAAAGGAACAAAATTATGCAATTGCTACAAAGATAGGTGGAAGAGCTTGCTAGAATAATTTTGGGGGCATGAACATAGAAAAATAGTTGTAAATTAAAAAAATGAAGAAAGAGGGTTGGGAGGGATTTTTAGAAGGTGATTTATCATCTATTTAACAAGAGGAAAATAAATTTTAACCCTAGTTAATAAAATAAAGGGTGATTAGGGCATTACAAGGAAGGAATGACATAATAAAGGTTGAATTGTCAAATTATGTGGGTAGTCTAAGCCAAAGGAGTCAATTTATAATGGTTAAATGACATGCATAAGTTTATTTAAATGGAAAACTATGAAAGAGGAAAAGAATATGAAATTTACATGGTCAAATCTCAAGCATCATGAAATGATATGGTAGGAATATTTGGAGAAATAAATAAAAATCAAGATAAGGAAAATATCAAGACTTGGAGTAATATGGAAAGGACAACAAAGGGAAATGGTGGTTGGCAACTTTGTACAAGTGATAGACCTGTTGTCACTATTTTTTGACATGCATCATGGCACTAATTTCATCTCATCTAATCAGGACTCACTTTTGACCATCAACATTGGCTCAATACATAGCCTTACTTGGGTCAAGGAAATTTTTCCCCAAGTTTGTTGGTGAAAATTCATAGGATCTCGATAGTCATTATCCAAGCATTCACTATCACTTGTGGAATTCTAGGAGTTCATGAAGAAGATGTGTTTGTGCAATTCTTGTAGAAATACTTATTGGACATGTTGAGGAATGGTTTTAGACTTTGAAAGATGGATGTATTACAAATTGGGCCAAACCAAAAGGGAAGTTTCTTCCAATATTTGAACCTATAGTTGAAATATACACACTATTATCTCAATTTTCCCAAATTTAGAAGGAGAAACTTGAACCCATAAGGGAGTTTGAGGAATGAGTCAACCAATATTGGAAGAAGATTCCTCAATATGATCAACTGAATGAAAACAATTAGTGTGTATCTTCATTGCTAAAGTACAAAATGTCAAAAGTGAGAATTACTAAATATTATGTTGCAAATGTTTTAATTTTATCAAATTGTTGTTTTTCTTAAGCATTTAAATTTTTTATGAATGTTTAGTGCAAAATAGAAATGGAATGTTACACATAATAGTGTTATTTGATCAAGTGCATTTGTTCTGGTTTCTTGCAAATATAACACATCAACTCTCATTAGATCATGATCATTAAGTACCTTCATGTAGTAGAAAGTGGATGTGTTCAAAGAACCTATATTAAAATGAGTACAAGACAATGAGGCAAGACTATATTGTTCCACTATCTCACTTTCACATACCACATATCATGGACAATGAGGCAAGACTATATTATTTTTCTTAAGCATTTAAAAATTCTATGAATGTTTAGTGCAAAATAGAAATGGAATGTTACACATAATAGTGTTATTTGATCAAGTGCATTTGTTCTAGTTTCTTGCAAATATAACACATCAACTCTCATTAGATCATGATCATTAAGTATCTTCATGTAGTAGAAAGTGGATGTGTTCAAAGAACCTATATTAAAATGAGTACAAGACAATGAGGCAAGACTATATTGTTCCACTATCTCACTTTCACATACCACATATCATGGATAACTGTAAAACAGAGGACAAGCCTTGGAATGTGTGAAGATGAAATCAAGTTAGGATCAGGTTATTTGTCAACTTCTACATAAGAATACCATTCTTTTTTTTTGCATGAGTCATTGCATTAGGGACAAACATGTAAAAAGGGAGTCCAAAACATAAGGAAAAAGTGCAAGTTATGCATTTTTCATCATCTCAGAACACTCTACTTTTCTGCAGGATCTGCAAAAATGCAAGCTCCTTTTTTGATTTCCTACATGATTTATTGGCTGAGATTTGAACTGAGTGCTGAGAACTGAGGCAAAGGATCTAATTGGACCTTCAAGGGCAGACTCACTTTAGCTGACATACGAGAATAAGATGTTCGTGCCAGAGTTTGGGTAATTACAATGGCAACTGTAGAGGTTGCTGCTTGCTGCTTAGCTTTATGCCTGCAAGTTGCTAGAGAAAGATAGAATTAAATACTTTGACATCAACCATAAACTTCAATCGAGTTGGTTTTTTAAGTTCTTTTTGTAGGATATATTAGACTTTTTGCTCTTGCTATGAGAGGTCTTGTATTAAACAACCCGATCAATCTACTCAGTGCCCAACTTCTTTTAACTATTCTCTTGCCCCACCCACATTAAACAAGTCAGCGACCCAAAAAATTTAGTTATCCAGGAAACTTAATCACATATGATTAAATTTCAAGCTATAACCACCTTCTATGAAAACATTTGTTTTTCTGGAACAATTTGAAGAAAAAGTGGATTTAGCTTTTCAAGAGTTTAGCATCTAACAATAAATCAACCAAAACCAACATCTACAACTACAAAATTTGGCTTCTCAACAAGACCTATTCCACATCCCAAAATAGGATCAACCTTTTTAGATGTTATGTCAGGAGTATAAGGTCATCAACACAACTATAAAAAGTATCCATGAGATCTAGTTTCAATGTCACTTGGCAGTTAACCCATCCCAAAAATAAGTCAGGAAGATTGAAGAGAAAAGAAACTTTTGTTTTGACGGTTGTTAATCTGGACTGTTGACCCCATCTGTCCAGTTGAGGCAAAACAAATCAAAATTTCAGAAAACCTTAACAGACGAAAGGTAGCCTTGCTAAGGTCACAAAGCCCTCATATCACCTAATATTTAGAAAAGATAAGGGAGGGACAGTTAAAACAAGACAAAAGATCAACCTATTTTAACCAGCACCTCCTAAGTTTCATGGCAATGTCATACTTTGACTGTTTATGCGGTTTTACTCATTGTCTATTTTCTGTGTTCTAAAACAATGACCTTTATTGTCATGCTGCTACTATTATTTTCTATCTTGGATGGTATTTTTATTTTCCTTGTCCTCTCATTCAAATTTTAGAATGTTAGATCATTTTCCATTTTTGATTTTGAACCCCTTTATCTAAGATATTGGATTCTAACCGGATCTTGTTCTGTTGTGGAGGCAAACTACCCCAAAAACTGCTGCACTTCCATCTAGCAACATGCTCAAGGAGACAAGTGTAAATGGCCTCCATTAACATAACCAATTTAACACAGGGGCCTTGTCCAGCTGCTTTTGAACCCTAGTAATCAATATGGACCTTACCACTCCACCAAGCCTGCTGGACTTCTCATTTTCCACATTAATTAAAGTAAAATCAATACCTTTCCTGTTGCTATATCTAAAAATTACAATACCTACAAATCTGACAATATAACTGCACATAATTATGGATAAAATTAATCCATAAACTACTGGAAAAATATTTACTCACAAATCACATATCATAGTTCATAATACCCCATTCAGTTGTATAAACTAAAAATACTAATTTCTCGCTAATTATAAAAAGTTGTAACTCATGTCTTTGATTTCAGACAAGCATAGCTCTAACTATTATAACGGATAACCTCTTTTTGCTACATTTGTTTCTCTTGCCATCAAAATATTGAAACCCTAAGTCAATAAAACATGTAAGAAAACTAAAAAACTAAAGGACAAAACTCATAACAATGCTTTTTAATCTCATATTTGATAAAAAACTATATCCAAAGTTCAAACAATTTCTGAAAAGGAAACACAATGAGTCTGTATCCCAGAATAAAGTCAATATAATTTTCTCCAAGCGATTGAAACTACTTGCATTTAGAGTACTGCAATCAATATGTGCCTTGCCAGGTGTTCCTAGAATCACTCTATATATAAATACAAACAGAACCTCAAAAATAGGGAAAAAACAACCAAATAGATGAACCAACATCCAAATAATAAACTGTGTGCTATTAAACAAGCCAATTGTAGCCATTAATAAAACCTACCATATATCAGAATATTAACAAAGCAAGTTGAATGACAAAACAGATAAAATGAAAAAACATGCATCTGTATGATAAGAACATTATAAATCTGATATTATATAACTCAAAAAATAGATTTATCATCATACCAGCAGAACCAGAAAGAGGAGGAGGTGCAGTTCTAGTAGACCTTGATATTAACATTTTGACAGGCTGGCCGAATTTACAATATTGAAGATATTTGAAAGCCACGTCAAGAAAAATAAGTAACCTTGTATTCTGCTATGTAAATAGCACAAATCAATTTTAGCTATAAATGACTATAAAGCATTTAGAGAGTTATATTTTACTTCAAATAAGAATGAAAAAATGTGTGTGGACATGAAATCACAAATATATTCTCTCCAACAAGCACATCAGCCAATGACCGCACCATAAATCAAACTCCAAATCAGTCAATATGCTTACAGCATTAAACATGTTTTCACCATAACTGCTTGTGAATATCAGTGCATATAGGAAACACACCATGAGACCATAAGCAAAAACTCGGATACCTGTATGAGGGTGCAGCAAGTTGCAGGTTGCCCAAATGTCCACAAAACATCTATGCGGACAAGTTGGCATAGCTTCTTGGATTCCAATAACATTGCATCTACCATCTTCTTTTCCCATGACTGATTGGTACTACATAAAATCAATTCCAATCTATTAATGTCATCTACAAGATGACCATTAGTAGCGATAGGAGCCACAGCTAACAAAGGTTGTTGCACTTTAGGTTACATCTTAAAGCTACATAAAAAGAACATTAAACAACCATAACCTAGAGAAAATCTCTGAACTCTAGAGAATTGAATGAAGTTAGCAGCAGGAATGCATTATCTGGAGAAAAAAGAAAACGGCTAAATCTTCTGTAATACAATTGATTTCAACATTGAGAATTTTTAAATGCCTATTTTAACCTGATCAGCATGGAGACAATGGAAAATAAATAAAATCAGCGAGCTTATCAAATAATTAGCATGCAAACATCTGCTTATTGAAATATTGGATCACGTAAAACTTACCTTCCCCTGTTTCTCAATGTGGCTAATTTGCTGTGGTGACCGAAGGCTGTCTTTGAAATGTTCTTTCCCTAATCTCTCAGCAGATCATGCATTCTCAAGCACTTTTTCCAAACTACCCACCCCACTCCATCTGAACTCATTCCACACCATAATGGCTGAATACTTTTCTCTCCCTATAAAGAAACAAGACTTATCTAAAAATATATACTTCTCTTCATCATCCATTGCGCCAAAGCTCACTATAAGAATGCTTTTAATGTCTTTGTGCAAATGCGTATATATAGGTAAAGATAGGAGGAATTCTTTCCAATGCATTATCTGGAGAAAAAAGCAAACGGCTAGCATGAGGAAAAAAGCAAACGGTTAGCAACAGAAAAAAGCAAACGGATGGCATTTAAAAAAATCAAATAGTTGCACCTGTAGTTGCCACGTCATTCTCTTCTTGCATCTTCCACATCTCCGTCGCTGATTACTTCAGCTTTTTATGTTTCTAACCCTATTCATGTGTTGAAATAAAATTTGAGTAGTTTGCTTTTTTCACATGCTGGCCGTTTGCTTTTCTTTCGTTGGAATATTGAGCCTCAGCCATCAGGTAAACCTAAACCCAACTCCTTTATCCACTTCCATAGTATAGCTCTTCTCAAGGAGGAATTGAATTTCATTAACTGTTTCTTATTTAAGGGTTAAACTCTGGATGGCATCAGAAAAAAAACAAACGGCTGGCATTTGAAAAAAGCATACAACTCAAATATTATTTAACACATGAATAGGGTTACAAACATAAAAAGCTGAAGTAATCAACGATGGAGATGTGGAAGGTGCAAGAAGAGAATGACGTGGCCAGCTATTTGATTTTTTGAAATGCCATCCATTGTTTTTTCCTGATACCAACCGTTTGCTATTTTCTCATGCTAACTGTTTACTTTTTTCTGATGCTAGCCGTTTGCTTTTTTCTCCAGATAATGGATTGCAAAGAATTTCCCCCGTCTTTCCCTATATATACACACTTGCATAAAGACATTAAAAACATTCGTATAGTGAGCTTTGATGTAGTAGATGAGGAAGAGAAGTATATATTTTTAGATATGTCTTTCTTTATAGGAAGAGAAAAGTATTCGGCCATCATAGTGTGGAATGGAGTGGGGTGGGTAGTTTGGAAAAAGTGTTTGAGAATGCATGATCTGCTGAGAGATTAGGGAAAGGACATTTCAAAGAGAGCCTTCGGTCACCACAACAAGTTAGCCACATTGAGAAACAGGGGAAGGTAAGTTTTATGCGATCCAATATTTCAATAAGCAGATGTTTGCACGCTAATTATTTGATAAGCTCCCTGATTTTATTATTTTTCCATTGTCTCCATGTTGATCAGGTGGAAGGTTAAAGAGGCATTTAAAAATTCTCATGTTGAAATCAATTGTATTATAGAAGAATTAGCCGTTTCCTTTTTTCTCCATATAATGCATTCTTGCTGCTAACTTCATTCAATTATCTGGAGTTCAGAGATTTTCTCTAGGTTATGGTTGTTTAATGTTTTTTTTTTGTATTTTTATGTATCTTTTAAGATGGAACCTGAAATGCAGCAGCCTTTGTTAATTGTGGCTCCTAATGGTCATCTTTTAGATGACATTAATAGATTGGAATTGATTTTATGTAATAGCAATCAGTCATGGGCAAAGAAGATGTGAGATGCAGTGTTACTGGAATCCAAGAAGCTATGGCAACTTGTTCACACAGATGTTTTGTTGACATTTGGGCAACTTGCAACTTGTTGTATCCAAGTTTTCACTTATGGTCTCATGGTATGCTTCTTTTATACACTGCTACTGCTTATTTTTGTAACAACACATATCAGGGAAGTATTCGTATTGATTTACTTGTAGAATACCATCTAAAGTTTCATACTAAAATATTAAATCTGCATGTAACAGGCTTCAATTCTAAATATAAATCCAATTCAAAATAGTAAATCATGTCATGTTTTCACCACTATCTACAGCAACTCAAGGCTCTAGATTAATGCCATGTTTTTACCACTATCCTATGATGATTTGTAGATACCATCCCATAGTGTCTATGTTGTATGCACATGACAATATAAAATCATGTAAGGTGTCAAATGTAGTCCATAGGATATGTTAGTTTCTTTATATCGTTTTATATTTTTTTTTGTCCACCCTGTACCTGCAACAACACTAACACTAGTCCTATAGATTAAAGGCATTCATTCTTAAATATATAAGGTGTGATGGTTTATTTTGTTGCTGAAATTTAATTCCTATTTTTGTAGATCAGAATTACTTATTTTCTTTAGAATTTATGCAGTGTTAATATGCAGTGTTAAGTTTGTTTAGATAAACACATTTTATGAGTTTATGTAGTTTTATGGTTGTGACGATTAATTTATGCACAATCTTTATGGAAGTAAAAGCAATCAAGTTTCTGGAAAAATGATTTTTATGGCTTTGCTGAATTTAGTTAATTTGGGTTTCTGATACATCACATTAATTAACTCTTATAATTAATGTCAAAAGACATCTACCAACACTTGTGCATAAAGCTTAAATATATTCACTATATTGTAGATATAGGTGCATTTTTGTGCAATAAGTGCTTGCTAATAATTAGAAAAGGAACATTTATTCAAAAAATAAAAGACTTTGTGAGATTTGATCTTGGTGGAGCATTATAGATGACAAGAAGAAATGCATTTCAATACAATAAATGAATCTCGTACACATGACAATTACTATTGAATTAGTTCATTCTATTATAAATGAGGGATCATCTTTTTTTATGTAGTTCATGTATTGCTACATTTCCAATATACATCTAAACAACTTTGAATTGATTTAATAGATTATTTTATCACCTATTTTAATAATGGATACAATGCATATTTTCACTCATGGACATAGTATAACAGACAATAGCAAATACTTTTAAATAATGATGATTTATGTAGCAAAATAAATTCTTAAAAAGAGATAAGACTTTGAAAGAATACACTTTTTATTCAATGTTTGTCAATATGCTTAGACATACCCAATATTTATATTTATTTGATTCTTGACATGAAAAATGTATTTACAATTCAATTGAACTCAAATAACTAGAACATTTCAATTCTTCTAGGATTAGATGCCTCCCAAGTACCAACATCACTCTTCTACATGATTTGATCTTGAAATCACATGGCCTATAATTAATGGTTTGGTGAATGGCAGTGGGCTTGACAGAATTGCTACATTTACAAGCAGTTATGGTGAAAACATGTTTAATGTTGTAAGCATATTGACTGATTTGGAGTTTGATTTATGGTGCAGCCATTGGCTAATGTGCTTATTGGAGAGAATATATTTGTGTTTTCATGTCTACACATTTTTGCATTCTTATTTAATAGTAAAAGATAGCTCTCTAAATGCTTTATAGTCATTGTTGGCTAAAATTGATTTCTACTATTTACATAGCAGAATATAAGGTTACTTATAAAATTGATTTCTGCTATTTACATAGTAGAATATAAGGTTACTTATTTTGCTTGATGTGGCTTTTAAAATGTAATATCTTCAATGTTGTAAATTTGGCCAGCATATCAAAATGTTAATATCAAGGTCTACTACAATTGTCAAGTGGCAAAATACATTTTGAACTTGCTTTACTTTTATATCGAATATAGAGTAAGCAACGAAAATTATGTCATTTTTACATATCAGGTATCAGCATATGATATGCAACAAGCCTATCATGTGTCTGTTGAGCAGTATATCTACAAATACATTCACATCAGCAGAATTTACATATATGTATCATTAACATGGCCATTTACAAGAAAATTACATAACATGTAAACACATTACCGTGTACAAAAGGCATTAACCAGTAACCACTACCATTTTTACCAACTTTTTCAGTCCCAATCACAACATAAATATAGTTTCTATCTGATCCTCAAAATGATTATGCTAATATGACTGCATGTAAGCACCTATCTGCATACAAATTGTAAATATTCTTGTCCTTTTTAATCTTCAAATAATACTTGCTTTTGATAGTCAAAAAGTGTAATTATGCATTTTCTTTTCTTTGCCCATTTAAAATGATCTTTGCCACTGTAGTTCCGTGCACTTGATTTCTTCTTAGAAACTAGAGTAGGGTTGATGGACTATTGAAGTGATTAACAAGATTGCCTTTGTAGAACTCTGTCTTATCCATATTAGGGAAACTAATATATATTATACCAAAAAAAACCTACTGCAAGGTGAATGACGATTCCTACAAGTAGAAAAACAAAAGTGGAGGACAATAATCTAGCTAGAATTGCATTTCCCTAAGCAGAATTTAACTGGGGCTTTAAAAATTGTGAGTCCCCTTCTCTTGCCCCAATCCCATGCCTGTGACTGCAATAACATCCTTTATTTTCATTGTATTGTTGGTGGACAATACCAGGCCTCATAAGTATCTTGTTTGTAGACAAGAGTGATCTGATCCAATCTTCAAAGAAATGGGGACTGCATGGCTTGACTTGGAAATGTTGTTACAGTAGTAATTGTAGTCTCAAGTAAATCTTTGGAAATGCTAATAGCCTGGGGGAAGGTGCCGATGACGTGGGTCTTGAACTATGTTCCATTTGAAAAATTGAATTCAAAAACATGCTCAGTTAAATTAGCAGGAAATGAAATAAATTATAGCTTTCAGCTATGCTCCATTGAAAATTGGAAATAAAAAACATGCCTTGTCCAATGATGACAACTTTCAATTGTTTTCCACCTAGAAGAACCTACTTCAGAAACCTGGTGCATTGGCTAGACTGAGACCTAAAAATTTGCTTTACCTTTTAATCACGATCCTCAATGATGACTACTGCTTTTGCAATCTTGCCATAGGTTGACTTCATAGAGATTATCAAGCCTCCATGGCTGTTATTGAATAACTCAATAGATAACTAGGGTATAAGAGAGTTAAAATTGATTTTGCTACGTGTAATAAAATTGATTTTGCTAGTTGTAATCATATTAATGTATCAGTAGAAATTGATAGGGTTTAGCAAGCACTACTTAGGTAGATAGAAGAAACTACAATAATTGTTATCAAATAAAAATGTAACTTAGAGTACAAAAATACATATGTATAAGAAATGTTAGACTTGCATGTATCGTGGTTGTGCTAGGCTAGCCTTGTAGAAACATCATTATATATAAAATAAAATGTGATAATCAACAATTATTGGAAAAAATATAATCAAAATAAAACTCGAACAAAGGCTTGATAAAGGTATTATGAAAGATATGCAAGCTAACTTAAACAAGATGACGCAAAGCCCATTTATTTGATTGTTGTTATTTCAAGGTTTGACGAAGCTCAAATAGTCAAAGATATGGAAGATATTGTTATTAAAATTGCACTAGCTAAAGACTTAAAACCTTTAGGAAATTTTCAAGATAAGTTTTTAGAAGATACAAGCTTTCCAACATTATTTTATGGTTCTACTTTACTTATTGATATGACAGAAAAAAAAAAAGTATTTTCAAAATATTGCAAAGTGGGAGTTACTACACAAAGAAAATGACTTTGCAACTCATATTACATATTTTTTTTTAAAGGAATTAAAATTATCATTTAACAAATATTTTTTGTTGCTTGTGTTTGCATATGTAAAGGTGAATTGAAAGAAAAAAGTGCAAATCATGTGCATACTCCACATGCTATTTAATATTTTGAAAAAACCTTTGACCTACAAATCATATAAAAAAACATACCCCTCCAATCTATTTCAAGAATAATAGAAAAAATATATTTGCAATGTTAGTTGGGGCCCTTCAATTTTCTTTTTGATATTGACAAGTGTTGAACAATTTTGGATGCCTTAATGTGAGGAATTGTGCAAATTACAAAGTGGAAGGATTGTGATCACATCAAAAACATTAAAGATGATAGCATTGATTATATTATTGGAAAGTGCCTTGTCATTTGTATCCATTATTTTAATCATAGAATCAATGAATTTTAAAAAAAAATGATGGGTAAAATTCATGAGTTGTTTGGTCAGATTGATGATTAATTCTTTATTACGAAATTCCATAATAGAGGCAATGAACATGTTCATTTCATGTAATGGGTGAAAGACTCTTGTTTATGGGTACTGACCTAATTTTAATATTGAAGACTTCATTGATAAATAGGGTGTTGGCAAGAAGTTGAGTCCATTTTTTGGCCAAAAAGTAGAAGTGTTTTCCCTGATTTTCAGAATTTGACACATTTGACCTTAAAATTTGAAGCACTTAGATATGAAATCTTGAAAAAATTCACTTATCATAAAATGTAGTACTCAGAGTCTATTTTCCAAATATGTAATTTATTTCAATACCTAGATGGTACAAATTTATTTGAAATAGGCATTTCTAAAAACCATTGTTTAAAAGTCATTTTTTTTTTACCATACCATACACATGTACATCATCCATATTTTGACCTAAATTATCGTATTTTTCTAAATCCTTTTGGGAAAAGATTTGTAACTCACTGAAACACATTTTCAATATTTTTTTGTAATTTTTTGTTGTTAAATTTTTACTAGCCATATTTGTTGTTTTGAAAAATTGTCGTGTATGTCACGAATAAGATGACCTAAACTTATCATTTTTTGATTTTTTTAATTGAAAAAGAATTGTCTAAAGTACATTTTTCGTGCAATTCGTTTTACAAAAAAATATTTTAATAAAAAGTTATTAAAATACTAAAAAACTCTGATATTTCAAGTTTATGGACCAATTTCATCAAAAATTAATTGAAAAATAGAAAAAAATAATCCAATTGTAAAAAAAAATACATATTTGGAATTTGCACTATCTCATCTCTAATGGGTTTTAATTTTGTCAAAATATTTGCAAAAAAAGTCGTCAGCCATATGTCCAAAGTCAGTATTTTTCTATGACATTGTCAGGACCTTCAACTTGCAAGTCAAACTAGGTTGAAGGCCTAGGTTTGGATCCCCAACGCTTTTCCCAAACCAAAATACAAGCCAAAAACACAACCACAAACCAAGCACAAGTTCAAATTTTTAGAAATGGGACCTTGTTTTGTAAATCGGGATCCTATTTCGCAATATTAAATGTTCGAACCATTGACATAGAAATGGGATCCCATTTTATAAACAGGACCCCTTTTATGTTTTTACCCTTTTTTAAAAATTTACTAGCAAAATTTTACTATGACTTCTTCAACTTCACAGGTATGGCCGACTGCGACAGTTTGAGCTAGTTTCTATCAAATTTTGTCTTTACAAGTTTCCAACTTGCAATTTAGATTGAATTTTTTAATGGAGGTGTCATGTAAACAGTTTTTTAAGTGGAATTGTGTTAGTTTTCTAATAGTTTGGAGGAACAAAAGAGGAAGACATTTTTCTTTACAAGTCTTCAACTTGCAATTTGGATTGAGTTTGTGAAAGGAGGCATTATGTAAACAGTTTTTCAAGTGGAATTGTGTTAGTTTTCTATTCATTCGGAGGAACAAAAGAGGAATACTTTTTTCTTTACAAGTCTTCAACTTGCAATTTGGATTGAATTTTTGGAATAATTTCACTATTGACATTCATTTGTGCTTGAGAATTTTATAATCACAGGTTCACAATCTCGTAATAAGAGGGAAGATGGGAAGACATTGACTCCTGAAGAAATTCAAGCAAGGAAAGATAAAGAAGCAAAAAGGCAAAGAGATAGAAGAATGAGGATTTGATCAATGAATAATGTTGAAGCATCCAATTCCACAACTATTGAAGATAAAAACATTGAGGAGACCATGGTTGTAGATGATGCTAATTTGCAAGAAGTCAATTTGGAAAATAGTATTATAAAAATAAGTCCTAATATGTCTTCAAATCCCTCTTTCAATGCTATGGAGAATGTTTCAAAAAACACAAATCTAGGTATGTCTTCAAATCCATATTTTAGTGAAATGGAAGGTTTGTTTGTAGAAGTTTTACAAAATGCTAGACTTAACGATGTTGACATTGATTATATTTGGAGAGAAGAAAATTTTATACAATTTGTAGAAAATAATTAGAAAATGAAAATAAAAATTGTTTAAATGTTGTTGAAAATGAAAATTAAAAATATTTTGTTGAAAATGAAAATGAGAATGATCGTTTTGTTGAAAATGAAAATGAGAATGGTCCTTTTGTTGAAAATGAAAATGAAAACTGTTTTGTTGATGAAAATGAAAATGAAAATCCAGAATGTGATGTTGAAAATATATATTTTTAAAAAAAAATTGAAAGTGATGTTTTGGATAATCCTCCTGGTACGATTTCTTGGAGACAAATAAGAACACATGCCAATAGATTATACAAAAAAATCTTTTATCGTAAAAAATTTGCATTTCAATGTCAACTAATAATGCAATTGATGAAAATGCAAAAAATGAGAAAAGTAATGAAAAAATTAAGTTTTTTTGTTAAACCAAGAAGAAAAGATCAATCATTAAAACATGTTATGTCTACTGTTGCTAGTGCCATTCAATCTATTGGACAAAATAGTCGATCTAAATATAAAAATGTAAAAAGAAGAGCTATAACAACTGCTATAGTTAATAAAGCAACTTTGAATAAAAGAATGGCAAGCAATATTAGTGAAGTTTTACAAATACATCCTAAAACATTGCTAAGAGCAGAAAAAAGAAGAGAAAGTATAGAAAATGATCCAATTAACCAATGTTGGAGTTTTAGTGGTCGACTCCCAAGGTCTAACATGAAATTGAATGTTCAAATCAAATATTTGATTGAAAAATATTGGCATGATAATAGTAGGGTATCATCTAATGCTAGAGATGTTTTATAACTATGAGTGTGGTTCAAAGTTCGCAATCCTCATCCAAAACACCTATTAGATACAACACAAACTAAATTTTATAGAAAATTTTGTGGTGATTTAATGTTACCTAGTAATATTAAAATAAGTCAAAGGTCTTTTGAAAAATGTAAACCTTGGTATATAAAAATTAATAAGCAACGAATATCTTGTTGTTCTAAAACGCGTGTTCAGTTTTGTTATTTTTATGATATTTTTCAATATATATGTTGTACTTTGCATACTAACATGATTATGTAGGAATGTGGTATTAATATGCCACATGAAACAATAAAGGATTTTATTTCAAGTTTGTTTTGTGAAAGATCTAATGGTAAATTGTTTTATTTAAGTTTTTGTATTTTTGGATAATGCACTGGTTGTGGAAATCTTTCATTCTTAAGAGTTTGTATGCATGAAAGTGTTGATAATAATTTTGGACAACAATTAGTAGATGTTAAAAGATTTAAGAATGTTGATTATTCTTTAAAAGATGGAAAAATAGGAAAGTGTTGTGATTTAGTTACATAAAAAGTTAGTGTACATGCATTCATAAGTGGATTTAAGAATAAGATTGTGCCAAAATATGTCATGTACTCTCAATATGCTTGATGGATTGATGGCCAATTTCATACATGTAGAAACACATTTCCAATTGGTACTATACTATCAGTGGTTGATTTTGTAGAAAACTATACTCTAGCTCCGCAAGAGAAAATTCAATCACAGTATTATAATTCAGTGCAAGTAGCTATGTTTGTCCATATTTTTTATAGACATGTAGATGATAGCATGGAGGATGATATAAATTTTTTGAGGGAGTATCATTTCTATTTGAGTGATAACCGATTATACTCGTAAAAGTTTGTTTAATATTGTTTCAATATATTTTATAGAAGTTTAAGAGAAAGAGGAATCCAGATGATAGAACATCTTATATGGTTAGATAATTGTACGGGGAAGTTCAAGAATGCTTGAATGTTCTATTGGTTGAGTAGGGTTCACAAGGAACTTAATGTCCAACATATATGGAGTTTTTTTTAAGCTGGGCATGGTAAAGGAGAATATGATGGAGATGGTGTATGTGTTAAAATAATTCTTGTTAGAGAACAATTGAAATTTGAGGATGCAGTAAAATTTAAAGATGCACGTGGGATTGTGGATTGGTGCAATACAAGATTATCTACACCTAGTTCCAGTAAGTACTCTACAGTTCGTTGATTCTTTTAGTTGGTTGAAGAAGAGAACATTCTACCTAGACTTGACTATGATACAATCAGTGGATCTACTAAATGGCATTCATTTAAGAGTTCAAATGCAAGAACATGGACTATCTTGACAAGGGAGCTTGCATTCTTTTGTCAATTTTGTATCTCAGGAGATTGGGAAGCATGTGAAAATATAGAATGGGTTGAACAGTGGAAGCAAAGATCGTTGACACCTGCACAAGCACACGATCAATATGAAACAACAATCAAATACAATGATCAAGTGTTTGCATATGAAGACTATGACTGTGTTTCAGACCTTGTACAAGAAGGTAATTTAATTCAATTTATTTCACTTTATTAAGTTATTTTGTAACACTAAACTATTTATTTATATACATATGAATGGATGTATGTAGATTGGTCAAATTATATGGACACGCGCAAGTTATTAAATCAAATTTTGTTTTCAAGACATGTGTATGATGTTGTTGCACCTGAGGGGAATAGAGAGGAAATAAAATATTCCTTGGATCGTTGTGTGGAGACAAAACATAAGTTAATAGCACCTCGAGAAGATGATGATGGTTATCATTATCCAATAGGTATAGTGATCCCCTTAAGACATCCCCTTAAGCAAATTTTGATAACAAGTTTTTGATCCCCTTAAGAAATCTTTTAGAACTTCTTTGATCCCCTTAAGAAAATTTTCAGAACTTCTTTGATGATGGTTATCATGTTTTCCAATAGGATCGGTGGTGGTTGTTGGCACTTGGCTACAAAAATACCTAATAAGGAAAAATGGTCTACCTGCATTCGAAGATTATGAAACACATAAAAAGATTATACACTACTCACATTTGGTGGTGGAAAAAAATATAAAACTAGATTGGTATCGTGGAAGACCTACAAATAAAGAGCGATGGAAAATTTCTATGGAAGAGCATGAGACAATCATAGATGCATTGCAAAAAACAGAGGATGCAGATGGTACAATGGAATAAGTAAATACAGTAACTATAGTTTTAGTCTTATATTGTCTTTTTAAATAGATTAAATACATGTTTTGATATTGCTCAAGTGTGTTATTAGTTGAAATTTTCCTTTTATAGATCCTTAAGCCATCATCACAAAAAGGAGAGTCCATGTAGATTCAACCTAGACAACATGGAATACTTGGTAGAAATAGGTAATTATTAGTTAACACATATTTAAATACATTTTTTGATTATATATTGATATTTCTTGTATATTAATAGTTAAAATTGATTTATCATCCTTTTTTGTATCCTTAAGCCATCATCACATTGATCTCATACTTTGAAACAAAAAGGAGAGGATGCAGATTCAACCTACCCACATGTGTGGAATACTTTTAAATACAAGTACTTGAGTTGTGTCTATATAGATAGTTTTATATAAATTAAAATATGTATGTTTTGATCATTTCATTGATATTGCTTGTACCATTTTGATATTAGGTGGCGTGAAGACCTACTGCATTTCAGGCACAAGTTTCAAATGTACATACATACTCACACAATTAAACATTTTGTACAAATTACAAATACATGTACATACACAATTATACTCTATATACTTTTATGTATCAAAATCAATATTCTATATATTTTGTTTGTTAAATGTGAATGTTTTCCTACTTTGAAACTATAAATTTGATTGTATAATCACTAAACAACATGTATATTACTGTTAAATTTGGTTGCCTTGAACAACTTCACCAATTTTTGACAACTGCTTTAATCCCCTTAAGACATATTAGGACCCCTTAAGACATCCCCTTATGATGTCGTATTAGGACATATCCTAAATATTTTACTTAATTATATCATTTGTTATGATGAGTCACCCTAAAGTCTAATACTTGTTTATATCACTTAATATTTATACTTAATTATACTCTTCTTTGATCCCCTTAAGATGTCGTATTAGGATCCCTTAAGACATCCTATTACGACCCCTTAAGACATCCTATTATGACATGAATTAAATAAACATTGAAATTATTTAAATTGTATAAAAGGTGATTGTTATGATGAGTCATCCTAAATTCTAAGTTAATTATATCAATTGTTTGATTAAATATGAGACATGTACTTTGAAGAACTTCATACCCTTAAGATGTCCATAGGTGAAGATGTTTGCTATTGTTCGATTTGTATTTTGAAATCATTTGGTTTAGGATGATTCCAAATACATGGAAACTTGTAGATTAACTTAGTTGTCTCTTTTGACTGTGACTCCCATTCCAATAGACAATACTAGAAGAAAGGGTGGATTTAGAGGAAGAAGGCTATAGTATTTTTGTTGGATGCTATTATTTGTTTTGACAACTTATAAATTAGTGTTTTTTGTGGAACATGAGGTCAAGAGGACTTTTATGTTATTAAGTTTTCTCTAGCACTTTGCATGATTTGTAAATATGGGAGTACATGATTTAATTTTAAAACTTTAGCCTATTTTTGGATAATTAAGTTCTTTAATTTTATGTTGTAAAAGAGCTAGGAAATATGGTGTATACTTATAGAACAATTTTTTTTGGAAAAACCTATTGCATTTTGATTGGTGTTTATGTTTAGTTTATAGAATTTATTAATGCTTTTTTTCTCTAATCTTGTATGGTATTGTTTATTTCTTAAAATTTAATCCTTTGTGGTATACAAACGGATTGCTTTTGTTTGTAGATTATGATTTATTTTCTTATTTTATTAGATATAACCTGTGTATTAGGACCTCTTAAGACATCCTATTAGGACATGAATTAAATAAGTTCATTGACTAAATATCACTTATTATTGAATGTATATCATGTATGGATCACTAAATTTGTAAAGTACAAATATTAAAATGTCCTATTAATTTCAACTTTAATTTCATATTTATATTTAAGTTCACATTAATGTCTTATATTAATGTCTTGACTATGAATCTTTTGAAAAGTACAAATATGTCCTATCAATTACATATTAAAATTTCACATAAAATGCATAAATGTACATCTGTAAATTAAAATTAAACAATAATAAAGTCCATTATTTACAATATATTAAGTGCATGAAACCAATATATTAAGTGCATGAAATAAAGTCCATCAGAGTACAACCCATGAAATGAAGTCCATGAAACAATATATTAAGTCCATGAGAAACCAAATATGTAGTCCATGAAATAATCAAATATAACCCATAAAATCAAGTTTAGCTCATGTATCGTCTCTATAATCAAGAGACCTCTTCACACCATGCGGACTACATGGATGACCTAAAACACTCTGTACAAGACAAAGATGAAATCAGATGTAAGATGATTAAAAATGATTTAATGACAATTTAATTTATAATTCATCATAAAATTAAATTACCATCATATTTTCCTTTGGATGCTCTAGTGCACCTGTACCAACCTCTAAATTCTCTGAATCAATCTACATATACAAGAGAAAGAAAGTTGAAATTAGATGTAAGTCTACAATTAAAAATTATTTAATTCAATTTAATTTATAATTTATCATATTTAAATTGTATCGTAAGAGGTTGTGCACCCTCTACTCCAAGACCTATTTGTACATGCTCAACTACAAGATGTGTCTCATGCCATGAAAGAAAAAGAATTTTACATGTATGAGCTCATATATATATATATTCAATTTTAAATTTAATTAAAGTTATTCACAATGTATAATTTGTAATTGAATTTAAATATAATCAAAAAATTAAATTACCATGATATCTGGAGCTTGCTCTGCATGTCCTCCTGGAGGTGTAACTATGACCAATTCATGGTAGAAAGTCGCACTAACAAAGTCCTACAAGATCAAATTTAAAGCATGTATACTTGAATTAGTTTAAAATATATATATATTCAAGTTTGCACATTTTGTGTAGAAACTTTTTTAAACAACCTAAAATTTAGAGGCCTCACAAGTAGTTGCAACATCTAATATTTGTCTGATGCCCATTCTCACTGTCCTATCAACCTAGACATGCATATAGACATTTAATGCTTATAATATTTACAAGTGTACATGTACATTTGATAAATAGTGAATTCAAAATTCATAATTGTAACTATAGTAATGTAAGTTAAATAATTTACAATATAAATATACCTACCCCTAATCTGTGACGCTCAACAGTGGAGGAGTGCTTGACAACTCCTCAGGTGGAATCAATGTGGAAGTTGATTGACTCCCCTGAACCAACATAAATATTTAAAACATATGTTCATGATTGAATTATAAATTTAAAAGTCAAGTTAAAAATTATTTCATATATAATTTAAAAAATTGAAATCAAAATACCCCATAAGGGTTGTCGACTAGGACTAGTGTTGACATATGTACTTGCGGTGCAAATTATTTCCCCATCGTTAGTGTCATCTATACACCAAATAGTTTGATTACATTAAAATGTATTACAATTTTTATATATATGTTCATTAAAATTCTTATAAATTCAACATGTAGATGCATATATATACCTATGTCGCACTATCCTTAGGGTGATGCTCTACAGTAAGAAATTCTATGAATGAATTGAGGCAACTAGATGATCCACCAGAATCTCCACATCCACCTAAACTGGTGTGGCCTGATTAGGTCCATAGCATATCTGATGACAACTTGTACATACATGTGGTGTCGACATTGGTGGAGTGGTACTAGGAAAAACTCCATAAAACGCTCATCCATCATCGTAGTTTATATGCTCCCTAGCCACTATCGCAGAAGCATGTTGATCAAGGTCTCCTACGAGTGTATTGATGGATCCTATTGTCGATACCACCGCACATTAATGCACAATTGTGGGAATGGCAGCACCAAGAGGAGCAACAAGGGGTTGTGGATGCACAGGGCATTGGGGATCAACCCTTGCCCCTAACCTCTATTGTGGCATGCCGCCACCAACACCCTGAAATGATTGGTGGATTGTCAAATACCATATACCATCAATCCCAAAAATGTGCACTCATTTATGGATGTATACATCACCTCATGGATATTCTAGATTTAGTGGCAGGAATGGGCTACTGAGTATTAGGGTCGATAAAATAAGGGGCTAGATGGGATTTTGTTATTTTTAGGTCTAAAATTTGTTTATATGAGAGACCATCTACATAAAATCGTCTCATCTCCTCTCTATCTCTTCGATGCCTATCTAATTCAGAATTAATAGTCCTAATGGCATCGATAATGTTTTGCATCGTAGATGCAAAATGTCTCACATGTGGTGGAATCAATGCTCATTTTGCATAGCATTGATTTGGTTTAAATGGATGTCACACGTTCATTGATACATTCTTGCAAGTGAGCCTCATTTGATCCAGCGGGTGGTGGAGGTGGGATATGAGGTGGAGGGGGTGGAGGTGGTGGATTGATGATATAATCAATGTCAAATTGATCCATGATATCTATATATGTGTTCACCTACATTAAATTATATAAAATTAACATACAAACTTACAAAATTACAAGAAATAGTTAAATTTTAAATGTACATGCAAATTTGTTTAAATAGGATGTGCATACATATACATACACATACATACATTGATTGAACTTGAGCATGTGCATGTACAAATTTCAAAATTTATGATGTACATACATTTAAAATAAAAAATACGATGCATAATGCATGCATACATCATTCAACTAAACTATGTGTACATTCAAATTTCAAAATTTAAGGTCTAGAACTATGTAGTTTTAATACATGTACATACTAAAAAATAAACTTGAAACATTCAAAAAAGCTTATTTATGTCTAAGGCATATATAAATTACACTTTTCCAACAAGAGAAAACATGATAGTAGATAGTCATAAAATATATACTCTTATAAATTCATCATTATAAGTTATTATATTCATAAATTCAACACTAAAAAATATCCATCCAACCAAATTCATAAATTCATCACTAAAAATATCCATCCAACCAAATTCATAAATTCATCACTAAAAATATCCATCCAACCAAATTCATAAATTCATCGCTAAAAATATCCATCCAACCAAATTCACAAATTCATCACTAAAAATATCCATCCAACCAAATTCATAAATTCATAACTATAAGATCATTGTCTTAATTTATAAAGTGTTGTGGCTCTCTACTGCATCTCTTCATTTCTTTGTGTTTTCCTTTTCAGAATTAGGCTTTCTCCTCTCCTCTAGCCATTGTTGATGCTCATCTAAGACCCCATCCATAGCCCTAACAACATCAACAATATTTTGTATCCTAGATGCAAAAATCCTCAAAGGTGGTGTGATACATTCTTCATTTTGAATAATGTTGATTTGATCTTGAATGGTTCTAACATCGACATTGATCCATGCTTGCAAGCGAGCACCACTGGTCTCAAGTGGTGGAGGTGGGGGGTTATGAGGTGGAGTGGGTGGAGGTGGAGGTGAAGGTGGTGGAGATGGAGGGTGTGGAGGTGGAAATCGAATATTATTAAATTGATCCATGATCTCTAAGATATAAGTGAACCTGCATTAGATTTGTAATTTCAAAATGTAAGATACATGTTTAGGAAATACCCTTAAACCATTCAATATAAATGGCCTAATTGAATACAAATGATAAAATGTGTAAGCCTCAACTATGTCTAAGGCATGTTACTTGAATGAAAAAACAATTAACTATTAATATAGGATGGTTTAAGGGGATCTATGTATTAATATAGGATGGCTTAAGGGGATATATGTATACAAAATGACATGGCTTAAGGGAATAAAATTTGGTGAAGTTTCCCAAGGCAACCAAATTTCATTAAGGTCCTAGGAAAAAATAAATGCTTTAAGGTTTACGGTTTAGATTTTAGGGTAATAGGATGGCTTAAGGGGATCTATGTAGTAAGGTCCTAGGACAAAATGACATGGCTTAATTGAATAAAATTTGGTGAAGTTTCCCAAGGCAACCAAATTTCATTAAGGTCCTAGGACAAAATGATAGCTTTAGGGATTAGGGTTTAGAGTTTAGAGTTTAGGGTTTAGGGTAATAAGATGGCTTAAGGGGGTCTATGTAGTAAGTTCCTAGGACAAAATGAGATGGCTTAAGGGAATAAAATTTGGTGGAGTTTCCCAAGGCAACCAAGTTTCATTTTAAGGTCCTAGGATAAAATGAATGCTTTAGGGTTTAGGGTTTAGGGTTTAGGATGAAT
>VDFB02037930.1:0-12856 GCA_007258455.2 Sequoia sempervirens | reverse complement strand
AAACCTGGAAGCAACACTAGAAGTAGAATTGGAAGCAAACCTAGAAGCAACACAAGAAGCAAAATTGGAAGCAATCCTAGAAGCAACACTGGAAGCAAAATTGGAAGCAAACCTAGAAGCAACATAAGAAGCAAAACCAGAAGCAAAATCAGAAGCCAAACTAGAAGCAAAAATGGAAGAAAAATTGGAAACCAAACCAGAAGCAAACCTAGGAGCAAAACCAGAAGCAAACCTAGAAGCAAACTTGGAAGCAAAACAGGAAGCAAACCTGGAAGCAATACAAGAAGCAAAATTGGAAGCAAACCTAGAAGCAACATTGGAAGCAACACAAGAAGCAAAACCAAAAGCAAAATCAGAAGCCAAACTAGAAGCTTCAAAAGTCGGCGCTAAACCTAACGCTAAATATGCCTCTAAATCCAATGCTAAACCCAACACCAAAGTAAAATGTAGTTTGGTGCTGAGTTTTACACTGAAAGAAGCATCCAATTCATGAGCTCAAAATGCACTAAAATCCAGTGCTATTTTAGGTGCTAATTTCATGTTTTGTTGTAGTGAGTAACACACCCATCATTTCTCATCTTGATATGTGATACATTATCACATCCATCATTCACTTAGGATTGCATTTATCATAACGTCGACAGTACCAAGGTCATCTTTGTTGTCAAATCCCTGTTCTATGACATGCAAAATGAGCAAAGCAAATGAGATTGATACATAACTATAAGAAAAAACATGTGCGACATAAAAACAAGTGAATCCAATCATTAATCAATCTTGATTGGTGTCATACTAGGCACATTTTCTAGTTCATTTCATCTCCTTTTGCATTTATCATTATCATATTCATCTTAAGTCATTTAGAATAATATAGATTTTTTATTCTCAACATCTTAGGATCATTCCATCTCCTTTTGCATTTATCATTATCATGTTCATTTTAAGTTGTTTAGATTAATCTCAATTGGTTATTCTAAGCATCTTAAATTCATTCCATTATTATCTCATTGCATTACCATTTTTAGGTTGTTTAGAATTATTATTCTAAACATCTTAGTCCATCTCACTGCATATATGGCACTACATTACATTCATCATATCCATCCATCCCATTATTACATATGCATGTGCCATAGTTTTCATTCATTGCATCCCATTACATTTTCATATCATAATCACATCATAATAACACATCCATGACATGCATCATAAAATTAAAAGAAAATTGATTATACAATGTGTACACATGCATCACCAGCTGCATCACAAATCATTAGTCTCATATCCATAGCATATAAAATCATAAATCATCCATCACCTCCTGCATCACAACGTGTTAGACATAATGCATTTAATCCATACCATCCACTTAGACATAAACATAAGTCATCATAGTCGCATATATGTATCATAATCATCATCATCATAACCATCTACATATCTCATCATAACCCACATACACATGCACATCATAAACATACATCACATAATAAACACATATTGTCGATAATGTTCATTGCATATCATATAAATATCAAAACATCCTATCCATCATAATCCATAATACACAGTCCATAACAAGTCCATAATAAGTCCATCATAAAAGCATAAAAACATGTATATCATGTCCATTGATATCCATCAAATAAAATACAAGTACATAGCTCTGATCAAATATAGAGACTACATATCCCAAGTGAATAACGAATAAAAAATGAATTGATCCATGAATGAAATAATCCATCTCTAATCTATACTAAGGAGTCTGTATCCTCACTCCCTGTCCACTGAACATCCACTCTGCACCTGTCAAAAAAAATTGGGATCCCATCTCCTCTATCCTCTCTACCCTAAGCTACCCTCATCTGATCTTTGTGTGGAGTCTTCCCCTGATCCTCTATCCTGGGGAGGTGTCTCATAGATGTTGTATCCCCATGTGTGTGTCACTCCTGAGTGGGACGATGTTGGCATCTGGGGTACGTGTCTGACATAAGGAGATACTCTCTGTGAGAGATCCGAGACTACCTAATGATAAGCACACATATAGTAGGCCACCTCTATCCTGGAATTGTTTTCCTTTGTTGCATGAGCCCTCGCCAAGTATCTCTCGATCCTATACCTATCCTGTAGCCCTATGATAAATCTCCTCTCCTACTCCCATGCATCTTGGGCCATCCTCATCTGATCCACCTGTGCTCACAGCTGCGACATCTCTTGTACTACCACATTCCTCTCATCCTGCAAGGCCTATACCTATTCCTCTACTGCCTCCACTCTCTCTAGCACCCCCTGCATCTCCCACTATCACCTCCATACACTCTACCCTATCCTGGAGCTCATCTTGCTCCCTCCTCATCTCATCCATCTCCCTACTCATCTCCTCTATCCCCCTCTGCATCTCCACTATCTTCCTCCTTAGTTCCTTAGTTCATCCCTCTCTGCATCAACCTCATACACCCTTTTTGTTGCCTCATTTGCTAGGGCCCCATAATCCCTAGCTCCCTCTTTCTGAAATCAACCTACCTCACCCTATAATATGTCCCTATCCTCCTCAGACTCCCTGAATCTATGCTCTGCAATCCTCAGTCGGGCCATGGCCCCTATGAGTAGTACGACGAGATCCTCAGGTGGTGGCAGTACATATGGTACCATCACCAATGAATGCACCTTTGGGGAACCCACCTCCATTACCTCCCCCTTTCCTCTACCCTGCTCCTCTCCTCTAACATCCTCCATCTTTCATCTCCATCAACTCCTCTCCTCTATCGACCTCCTCTCCTCCTCCTCCTCTCATCATCTAAACCATACCCCAGGGCAACCACAATCGGTTGTATAGTCATAATCTGCCCTGGCCTCCCCTCTACCCACCATGTTGAATAGCACATAGTAGTCCTTGCATCTGCTAGTCCTCCTCGCCAAGGGTACTGAGTCAGTGGGACCCGATCCCACATTGCCCATGCATAGTCTATCATAATCGGATCACCCCATAGTGTTGTTGGATCCCTTGTAATCCTCTAAAATCTTCGTGGCCCTACAGGGATATCCTACTATCTCGTCACCTTGTCGGGTCTATGCAGCTCAACAATAAATGGATCTCATCCAATCAAGTAACAAACTAAAAAGAAATATCCCTTGTACCTCCTATCATCATCCCTCCAGCCATGGAAGCGTCGTGCTAGGTATGGTCTCCATGTAATATCCTCTAGTCTCAAATTGTCTAGTCTTCACCGCCATCCCTCCAAGTCCCCTACTAACTAGTAGTACTTAAACCTACTCACCCCCAATACATTGGGTCACATCAGCAGCTGCCTCATCTTTACCCTACAACCAAAGCAGCTCGCCTAGCCATTAATCATTTGTTCCCACACCCACACTCTACAATAGTGTCACATGGGAGATGCCTATGGACCGCTTGTAGGCAAATGACGGCATGTCTCATAAAAGCTGTAGACAAGACACACTCCCATGCAAACCCCCTCTCTCCTTAATGACAGGTTCAACACCCCAATAATACGAGGCCACTGTACATCCACTCTTTGTCCAGCAACAGATCTCTTGATCAACTTGTAGGAGGTATAATGGAAAGGTACATGTAACCCTAGACACACAACTAGATCTAGCTCCTCCCATGGACTGGGATAGAAGCTCCACTGGTCCCAACACTCACTCAGATTCTCCTCCTCAGGTTGGGTACGCCCAACTGGGACAGTGCTCCTCAGATGAGAAACTTCTAATATCCTCCAAATGTCCTCTAAGTATCATCATATCTTCACGGAGATGGAAGAACATGTTCTAAGTCTATATTCCACTAATGTTGTCAAGAGTCCTCACTGTGCTTAGATGTTGGATATCCAGTCATATGTAGAAATATTTCACACCAAGGATCAAGGGTCATGGGGAATTCATCACCCTCATGTCGCCCAACAGCCTAAGTTTCATGCATCCTCAATGAGTCAAAGTTTTGCATCCATGTGGAATAATTTGTCAGTTTTTCATCATATTTCATTTCCCCTCTTTCATTTTCATCCCTACCCAATGTTTTGCAAATTTTCCTTTGTGCAAGGAAAATTCTCACCTTTTCCCTTTCCCCAATGAAATACTATCCAAACAACATGGCTCCCCTTGTTGCCTTCTCAGACTCCGCTATTGTTGGCAATTATCCCTTTTGGTTCGAGCCATTCACTCCATTTTTCCCTCGTGAGGAGAAGTTCGCCACCTTTTCCTCAGAGAAATTTCGTTTTCACCCTTGCCTCTTTTCTTCTTGAGTGGTGAATTCGCCCTCACCCCTTTTCCCCCGATGGGTAGATTTGAATCCTCATGTTTCTCTTTTTAGCGAAGTTGATTTTTCCCCTTTTCTAGTTTCAGTGAATTAGCATTTTCCTATCCTCAGCGTATCCACCCCTACATTGCGCGACCTTGCCCTTCTGCTCGGAGAGGCGATATCGAAATTTCCCCTCCTTCACAATTTCGCCCTTGTGTTATGCATTTCCACTCCTTTCTTTGGAGAGGTGATTTTGAAATCACCCCTCCTCCCACGCATCTTCCCCTGCATAGTGTTCCCTCGCCCCTTCCCTCACTGACCCTTTGGGACATGAAAATTTTCCTTGTGGACAGGCGAATGCACCCATCCGTGGTGAATCTGTGCCCTAAATCTACCTAATCCCCCAATTAAATTATACTTTAAAATTCAAATTCAAATGACAAAGCAGGATCAAAATCCTACCTGGCGCAGTACTGCTTGGTAGTAGTAGTACTAGTGTAGCTCGATGCCTCGGTGGATGAGCTCATCATCCATGAACCCCTCGTCATTGCTCCCATCAACCATCCTTGTCACTCTTTCTCTCTCTCTCTTGTCTACTCGGCTACCAAGTGTGCAAAAGGTAAATAGTAATTTTTCAAATTTACTATTTATAACTTTGAACTTTTGCACCTATTTAGCCTTTTTAAATATTGGGTAATTTTTACCCTTTATTTAACCTCTTATTAATTCATTCACCCCTTTCCTTCCATGGGTTTCCATTTGCACCCTATTTTTCCATTTCCCTCTGTTCAAAAGCCATTCTTCATAATTTTTTGTGCTCTATCGTGTGGTACCCTTCATTTCTCCATATCAAGAAGTCACCTGGGGCTCCTTTTTCTTCCCCATCTACCCTCTCGAGGGGGCATACCCTGCCATTTTCCTCCATTCTTCCATCCTATCCACATCCCTACGACACTGGGGTATTCTCCTTCATTTTTTATCACTAGACGGCCTACACAATTTTTCCTGTGCTAGGGCATCATCTAACATTCTTTTCTTCCATCAAGTTGTCTGTATTTTATTTTTCTTTGAAACAGTGTTATTCTAACAGTATTTTGAAGAGGGGAAAAATTTAGACACCTGAAATTGACCACCCTCGTATGGTCAAATTCACCCCTTTTATTCTTCTATCTTGCATCCTTCATCCAAATTAATTAAATAATTTATTATTTAATTAATATCACCTTGCAGTCTAATGACCTTGTGGTATTTAATAAATCAATTAAATACCTTATCTCCTTTCCTCTCTAAATTAAATAAATATTCCAATTTATTTAATTTAGTCATTTTTCCTTTATAAATTTAAATCAATTTTCAAATTCATTCTTTCTCTCTCCTTATCATATCCTCCATAATCCCCTCTGATCCAAGTTAATTTAATTAACCTGTGATTAGGATGTGCACACCCCTAATCATCATTAGGGTCACATCCTCCATAATCCCCCACTTGCTTCTAATTCTTCATTAATCTACCTAATCCCATGTTTACACAACCTTAATCAGTTGATTAGGTCAACCTAATCCCCATGCCATTTATGACATTTGTCCAAAGTCAACCTCATTAAATTCTTTCTCCTTTTGGAGAAGGCAACCCCTTCCCCATGTGAATTTTTAATTCAAATTTAATCCCCCTAGGAATTTTAAATAATTTTTAATTCTCTCTCATCCCCATGTGGATATTTGAGGAATTTCTAATTCCTCATATGTCCCATCACCCACATGTGGACAAGGACCTCCTTTATGAGGATATCTTGTCACAATCCCAAGGTACTATGTAGTACCTCCACATCACCTCCTCTTGCCATCTCACATGCCACATGTCAAGATGTGAGGGCTTTTGAGTTCTCAACTCAACCCAACCCTTGATCTTGTCCATCATGGCTCAATCTTGGCCATCCATTGTTTAGAGGCACTTCCCCTAAAATTGGTGGAATTTTCCCTCATTTTTTATCCATCCACTTTTCCATCCAACAAGCATTCAAGCACACTTAGCACTCATCCAAGCACACATCCACCATTGTTGCAGCACCATTTGAGCTCACACCTTGCATCCATTGCAATACACATTTTCACCATTTCATTCACCATCTCATCACCATCATTTAGAGCTAGGTATCAAACTATTTTTCCAACAAAGGAGCACACATTCAAGCTACCAAAGGGCCAACCAAAGTCATCAACTCAAACAAGGTAAAATGTTCCATTTTCTGGAATTTTATTTGAGTTCATCTTAGGCCTAATCTTGAGTGTTTTTCTTGTGTTTTTGGTCTTTGCATTATTTTATTTTTTGCATTTTAGTAGATTAATTTCACTTGCACATAAGTTCTATTTTCGTAGTCCTTTGATGTCAGATCTGAGCTTCCTGATTCTACATGCAAATTTGTGGGATAATTTTGTAGGTGAGTTTTCATGAGTCAACAAGATGTAGGGATTTGAATGTAACTAGGTATAAATGAACCTTCAAGCTTCTTTCAATCTTCTTCAAACGTGAAACTTGCACATTCAAAGAGAGAAGCAGGGTCGTACCATTTAGGGTATTGCATTAGTCAAACCCTGTGTTACTATTTCCACTTACACAATGGAAATATCAATGATAGAAAAGATAAATGATAGGAAGGAATGATGAATCAACAAAGTGCTGCAACTCACCACCCTTCAATGGCTTCCTTGAAGGGATAAAGTCATGCACATCACCTCAAGGTCTTGGATCTTTCTTGAATTGCTTGGATATCTACAAAATGGTTAGCCTTCACAAAAAATGATAACATGAACATGCATAAACTCACATAGGATTTGACATGCTACTTGGATCTTGAATTTCTACAATAAAGCTCTAAAAATTATTCTCTCGAATGCTCTTGACTTGCTCTTGACAATAATTTTCACCTCTTTCTTCTTGTTAGTGCTAGATAGATTTCAAATGATGCAATAACTAGGTATTTATAAACACTTACTAAATTTCCCAAAAATTAGATCCTAATATCCAACATTTTCAACTTGAATTGGAAGTGATAAAATATTAACACTGACATATCTAAATTTGGCACCAAGAAAAATAGGGGGATGTTGCCGCCATAGGGCATCTTTGTCTTAGCCCTATTTTTAGACATTAGTAACTTGAATTAAAAAAGATAAAATATCAATGCTGACATATTCAAACTTGGGACCAAGTAAAATATTGCTCATTGCTACCATAAGCCATCTTTGTCCTTTCCTTATTTTTCAAAAATTAAGGTGTCAAGGGAAAAGTATCAAATAAATGCATTTGTTTTGTGCTTGGAATTTATCAAAAAATAGTAAAATAAGCCTTGAAATGCATAATTTAGGAAATTAGGGATTCAATCAAGTCCCATAATTTAAGGAGGAGCAAAACATAGTGTGAAATTGTCAAGGGTGACAATTTTCAATGCTACACTTTGATATCCTTCAAATTTTATCTCATCCAAAGAACTTGGGTACAACATGATCCTACTACTATGTATTTTGCTTCAATAGTGGATAGAGATATTGAAGCTTGTTTCTTACTAAACCATAATACTCCAACACTCCAAATCAAGACAAGAACCAACACTCCAAATCAAGTGTCAAGACTCCAAAAATTGCAACCACATAAAACAAATTCATGCAGTTCTAAAAACTACAGTCAAAACTCGTGATAGACCCTCTTTTGAAGATTAATTTGAACCACCAAATGTAATCCTTTTCGACTAAAAACTTGGTGAATGAAATCCCTCACATTCATCTATAGGAAGACAAATAGATCACATTTTTTCTCCCAACACTATCCCTCTGATTTTATAATAAAAAACCTAGAAAAACCATAGTTTAACACATTCAACAAGGAACACCAAAATTGGGCTCAAATTTTGATGTTCTGAGCAATTGGTTTGTTGATGCCTTGCGTGTGGATTGGTGCTACGCAAAAGCTAATGTTTTTCATAGTTTAACTATGTGGGGTTTGATTGTGTTCTTGGGCCTAGATTTGGATATTTTGAGAGGCTGGTTTGTTGACGCTTGGCTGATTCAGGCAGTGCTTAAGTGTATATATGTGATGCAAGTAGGTTCTATTTCTACCTAAGGGGTCTAGGTCCTTGTTATAATTTGGGTGTTTTGGGATCTTGATCCCTCTCTTTCTTACCTATTGCAGCTTGTGTAGTCATGTCTTCTTGTTAACTATTTTTGTTGTTTGGCTACTAATTGTATGTGATTTATCTTATTTGCAACATGCTTTCCTTGGATAGGGTTATGGAGCCCTTCAAAACCATTTGTAATGGGTTTTAGGGCCCCATCAAAACCTATTTTTCCTGTAATAAAAAACAAGAAACACCAAACTCACAAAAACTACTAGCAACCATTGAGATCTCAATACTAAATATTAACTAGTAGCAAAGATGACTAAGATTCATGAAAACTTTAATTTTATTATATTTTAAATCCTCCAAGAGCTTACAACAATAGTCTATTGAACCAAACAATGCACAAAACTCATCTACAGGAATGCTAATTTCCTTCAACTTCAAAAAATTTGTAGCTGGACATCTCTAATAAATTAAAATAGAAAAAAATATCACCAAAATCCTCTTATTTCTCTCTTGGACGTCCCCCTTATCTTCACATGAAAGTTTTCTTCAAAACTTTTTTGATTTTTTAGTTTCACCTACTGAAACTCTCCTCCAAGCTAGGTGTTTCCTTTTCTTCTACTTCAAGGCTACATTACTTCAACATTTTCCCTCTTGGGCATTAGAAATTCCCTTTAGCAATATTCTCTTGGAAAATCCAATCCTTTTTCCCAAATTTACCTTCCCACAATTCCACTCCACCACACCTCTTATTGGCACCTGCAACTCTCATTATTAATTCAATGCAATTTTTTTAAAATGTATCATTGAGTTACATCACCCAAGAATAGCTCCCTCATACCTAGGCATGCTATTTTGTAACTATTAGGATTTCATTAAGTCTCACCTCCCAACACTTCCAATTTGAATTAGAATTAAATTCAGATTCACCTAAAAGATTTTACATTTAAAGAGTTTCTAAATAATCAAATTTCTTGCCTGCAAGACATCGCCACAAACTAAAACAAAAAATAAAAATGATAAAATTTAAATATATTTGGTGTGCAGGATTACTCGTGCACCCAAATTCTCCTGCATCAAACAACCCAAGTAAGAGAAATTATAAGAGTCGAACTCAGCGAACATTTGAAAATCTATGTTTTTCTTCATCTATCTTTCTTCTTTGTCTATTGGATTTTTCTTCTTCTTTACCTTGCTCTAAAACTTCCTATCTCTTTCTTCCTTTCATATTTTCTCTTCTCTTTATTCTTGCTACAACTTAAATTATTCCATGGCTCATATTCACATTATAGTTCATGATCACCAACACATGCATACAAAACTACACATCAATCTCATAGAAATCAATGAATTCTATCTACTGACTTGTTTTCTCTTCACTTTCTTTTTAATGTATGCTAAAAAAATAAGTCACACCTTGCTGTTCTATAGCATGTAACCTCTTATTTTTGCACCTAGCCATCTCTCCCTTTTCACTTTCTTTCACCATTTCTTCAAAATACAAAAAATATTTAACATCCTCATCAATAAAATTGGAAAAATTATCAATTAAATTTGTTTTCTCCTCTTCTACTACTGTAACATCCATTTTTGTATTCTCATCTCCATTCATGTTAACCATGTTATTTCCATGTGATTCAATTTCATATTATCATCAAATAATTTTGAAAAGTTAAAATTTACCTCATTCTTTGTTGCAACTCTTGTTTCACCTTTTGTCATTGCTATCCACTCCTTTTCAATGGCTACAACCCACGTATTATCTTGTTTCTCTATTTTTGCCCAATATTTTCCTCTTCATTATCTACTACAATATTTTTCTTTTCTTCTTCTTTACTACCATATGCATGGCATTCTACTTCATTTTCTACAATTTTCATCTACTTTTCTTGCATGTAAATCATCTTTAACACAAGAAAATGATATCTCTTTTTGTTGTTGTTGTATCTTTCTTATTTTTACCATCTTCTCTATCTTTATCAAATCCTAAAAACAATACATCTTCAAATAATAAAAAAATCCTTAGAATTACCTTTAAATTTATAGTCCATAGTGACTATTTTCTCCTCTTTCTTTCTCCATTCTTTCTTTTTGCTTTTATTCTCTTCTTCCTTTCTTTCAACTACAACTGTGTGGGTTGCTCCCACATATTTCTCCCCATGTCCTTTCCATCACAGGGCTGAAACACTGCACTTTATCATTCTTCTTTTTGTTTTCCTCTTTCAAGAGGATGTTCTTCTTTTCACATTTCCTTTTACCCATTTCACACTTTCTTTTAGCCTCCTCACGTTCTCTTCTCTGCTCCATCTCTATCACGTCCAATCTAGCCTCAATCTTATTTTACTCTTCAACAATCCCCTTTGTACACCTATTTTATTTTCACTCTACCATAAGTAAAATCCTCACAGGCCTCCTCATGACCCATATTGTCTTCTTCTTCAAAGAAATCTTCAAAGACTTGCAAGTCCCTTTACAATTACAATTCCTCCTTGCAAAAATCTCTCTCTTTAGGGTATCAACCCTTTGTAAAAAAATTGTCACAACACACTAACCTCTACCCAACAAAGACTCTAGAAGATGCTTCCTTTACCCACTCTCTCTTAGTGGAGGAACTCTACACCTACCCAACTTTATCTTTGTTGGAGGATAGTAGTCAAAAACCCTTTTTCATACCTGCAACACACAAACTTTATCATAACTCTCTCTTGTAGCTTCATCACTTCACTTTTCACCAAGTTCTTCACTCACAAGCCCTAGTGCATACTCTACACACTCAAGATATTCTGGCTCTAATACCATTTGATGCAAGACAAGAACCAACACTTTGAATCAAGTGTCAAGACTCCAAAAATGTAAGTGTTAGAAATTGCAGCCCCATAAAAAAAATTCATGCAGTTATGAAAATGCACTCAAAACTCATGACAAAACCTCTTTTGAAGATTATTTTGAACCACTAAATGTAAGAGTTTTCTATTGAAAACTTGGTGAATTAAATCCCCCACATTCATCTATAGGAAGATAAATAGATTATAATTATTCTCCCAACAATACCACTCTAATTTTATAGTCAAAAACCCATAAACCCCATAGTTTCACACATTCAACAAGGAACACCAAACTCACAAAAACTACTATCAACCATTGAGAGATCAATACTAAATATTAACTAGCAAAAAAGATGACTAAGATTCATGAACAACTTTAATTTTATTATTTTAAATCTTCCAAGACCTTACTATAGCAGTCTATTAAACCAAACAATGCACAAAAATCATCTACAGGCATGTTAATTTCTTTCAACATCAAAAAAATGCAACTAGACATCTCTAATAAATTAAAACAGTAGAAAACATCACCAAAATCCTCATATTGCTCTCTTGGATGTCCCCCTTGTCTTAATGGGAAAATTTTTCTTCACAACTTGTTTGATTTTCTTTACTTCCACCTACTCAAACTCTCCTTGAGGCTAGGCATTTCATTTTCTTCTACTTCTAGGCTGAATTACTTCCATATTTTCCCTCTTGGGCATTGGAAATTCCCTTTAGCAAGATTCTCTTGGTAAAATCAATCATTTTTCCCAAATTTACCTTCTCTCAATTCCACTCACCGCTGGCACCACCATAGCTCTCATTATTAATTGATTTTGTTTTAAAATGTGTCATGGGGTTCCCCATCCCACCCTAAGAATAAGCTCCCTCATGGCTGACATGGAATTTTCCCAACTCCTAGAGTTTCATTAATTGTCACCTCCTTGCTTCCAATTTGAATTGGAACTACATTCAAATTCACCTGAAATATTTTACATTTGAGGAGTTTTCAAATAACTCAATTTCTTGCCTACAAGACGCCACCACAAACTAAAACAAAAAAACAAAATTATAGAATTTAAATATTTTTGGTGTGCAAGATTACTCATGCACTCAAATGCTCCCACATCAAATGCACTACCACTATTACTCTTTCTATTATCCAAACTACTAGCCCAATCAACATTTGTATATGATTTTAAGTTGAAGCATTCACCTCTTAGGTACCATAGACCAAAATCCAATGTGCATTTAATTATTTGAATATCCACTTCACTACCTACGCATGTGTTTCTTTAGGAGTGGCCTGAAACCTTGCTACCATCCCAACTTCCTGCATAATGTTAGGTCTTGAAGCTATCATATAAAACAAACTTCCAATTATTAAATTGTAGAGAGTTTGATTTGTATCAAGAGATTCATTATTATTGCTCAATTTACATCATATACTACAAAAATAAATCAATGATCATTTTCAATTTTAAAATTAATATTTTTTTCCACAACACCTCTTTTGAACCCTTGTCCTTCCAGGTACCTATCCAATCTAGAGTACCAAGAACTAGGGGCTTGTTTTAACTCATAAAGAGATTTATTGAGTCTGCATACATAGTCTGTGTCTTCTGATAAGGTAAATCCTTTAGGTTGTTCAATATATACCTCTTCTTCTA
>VDFB02037929.1:0-17668 GCA_007258455.2 Sequoia sempervirens | reverse complement strand
GCTTGTCGCGTTGTGACAAAAAAAACAAGTCAGAGATATGCCCCAGTAAAGGTACGAAGTATCATTGCCCCTTCAGAAATTTTTTCAAATTTTGGGTCGGCGACAGAAAAATTTACAAAGGGTCCCGATAAATGAATTTAATGACTAGAAAAACAACATCACAGTTAGTTTTCGATTTAGACATGTTTAAGATAGCCTACAAAGCAGTCAAACCTGGTCAAATGATCTTCCAGTATTAACCTTGGTTGAGAAATGTCATTTTGACTTTATAAATAGGTTGACAAAGGGGTAAAAGTCAATTCATTTCTATTATTGACCTTGCAAATTTTGAGAGCTTAGAGCGAAAAGCACAGCAGCGAGGATGGTGATTCCAGTATCAGAGCATCATGGGGAGATCATGCGGACATTCAGACGGCCAGAGGGCTCAAAGCCAGCGGTATGTACCCTTGTCCCACTTTGTAATTTTCTCGTTTTGCAGGCCAAGTTTTGGGTTTCTAGGGCAAACAACAACTGCGCCGTGATGCAACTGCGTTCGCATAAGCCGCAATCGTCTGCACGTTCGATGCATGTGATGCGTCGTGACACAAATGACTAGTTAATTGAAAGGTGGGTGGGGCGTTGTGACACATTTGAGAAAAACTGTGACGCATTCACCTAACCAAGTCGCATATGAGGGTTGGAATGCCGCAATTGTCATTTTGTGCCACAATTGCACATTTGAGCGACGCATTCACCTTTTTGTGTCGCAATTTCCAGAATTCGTGACGCAATTTCTATAATGCGACGCATTTGGGCAACCAAGTGTTGCAACTATTATGTTGCGACGCATTTGAGGATTTTAGAGACGCATTCGAATATTTGCGATGCAACTGCTATAACGCAACACATTTGATTCTTCCTTTTTACTGAGACCAATTGTGATACTTGTGAAACCCTTGATGCTTTTGAGGATGTTGATATTTGTCTAGAAAGTACTGATATATTGCTCATCTTTTTGCAGAGGCAGCTTGCCCCTATCTACACACGAGAGAGAAAACCGACCACATTTCGGTTTGCCGACCAGTTGAGCCCGCGAGAGCGGCAACGATTGGTGCGATTGGGATTATTCTATGTTGCTTACATGCCTGCCATTTGGGCGAATAGGGGATTACTGACCGCGCTGTGTGAGCGTTGGCATTCAGAGACTTGTTCGTTCCACCTGCCAATAGGTGAGGCCACCATTACCTTAGAGGATGTCTACCAGATTCTGTGAGTGCTGATCTGAGGGGAGCGGATCATCTACGACCCTCATCATGGCGAGCAGACCTTTAGAGCATACTACCGAGATTAGGGTGCAGACCTGGGCATCTAGGGATACGAGATTAGATGGGCATTCATGGCAGAGCACTATGGTCGCTTTGATGCCTTCCTTGCGACCCTGATTGCAGGTATTTTGGTTGCCGACCGTTGGGGACACAGATTCCCTATTGGTTGGGGAGATGTCCTGGTTGGCATGAGATGTGATAGGACCGTTTATGCTTGGGGTCCCTATTTACTAGGGACTCTTTACCATTAGTTGCACGATGTTTCCTATAGGAGGGTAGAGAGTATCTCCTGCGGGACTACTTTGATGATGATATGGGCTTGGGAGCACATTGCCATATTTCGTCCTCCCATTCAGAGACCACAACTGGCTGAGTGGATGCCCTATGCCTATTACTACACGGGTGTCTTACAACAAACCCAGATGGGTGAGACAGGTTGGTGGCGACACCGGATTGACACGATGGTGTCCTTCATCTAGAGACCATATAAAGACTGCGGGCAGTGGGATGATGAGGACGAGCATCTTAGCCTTTGCAGACAATATAGGTATTTGTCTAGCAGGACAGTCCAGACATCACTGATTAGTGAGATGTATTTACCATAGTGTGTTCTGAGGCAGTTCAGAGAGCAGCAGGGTGTACCTACAGGGACAACTGAGTATGCCCGGTCTTCCATAGAGTATGCTTGGGGACCAACCATTTCAGTGGATTTCATAGAGCAGCAGATTGATGGGCTAGGAGCCCAAGCATGGGGATGGAGGGGAGGAGCATCCGATCCTGGGACAACAGCTAATTATGACCTATGGTGGTAAGCACACAGACCAGTGCCGTTGACAGATCCTGACGGGCCAGCACCTGTGGACAAGCAGTTAGTGATACCTTATGTGCTGAGGGCTAGACGGAGAGGCAGAGGCAGTGATAGGGGCAGAGGCTGGGGTAGGGATGGAGGCAGGGGTAGAGATGGAGGCAGGGATGGAGACGGAGGTAGAGGAGATGACGGCGGAGATGGAGGTGGAATGAAGATGGAAAGAGATGGAAGGGTGGAGATGGAAGGACGGAGGAAAGAGGGGTGGAGAGGAATTTAGTGAGGAGACGGAGGGGGTGGAAGGAGGAGGAGAGGAATGAGGTGGAGGGGACATGGATGGTGGAGGATAAAGGAGGGAAGGACATGGAGGCCGAGATCAGATGGTAAGTTATTGCCCCACAATGCCACAATTGACTAGAGAGTGGCAGACTTACAAAGGAGATTAGATGAGAGCATAGCCTAGGTCAGATCATTGCAGTCTGAGTTAGAGGTAGCCTGGGTAGAGTGGGATCAGGCAGTCTTCTGCCAGTAGGATTCGGCCCAGTGGTGCACACAGTTTGTGGCATTATGTACAGGGCCTTCTGGAGATATGGATCGTGAGCTAGCCAGGGTGAGCATGAGGCTAGGTCAGTACAGGACATTGTACGAGTAGGCAGTGCCACCGGATCGACGGGATCCTACCTTTTCATGGTCACAGACGAGGACAGGTAGTGGCCATAGATCAAGCAGTGCCAGTGGCAGTAGGAGTCATACCGACGTCAGAGGGTCTACCTCGACAGGGCACACATCCATGCATAGGTCACATCATTCACACCGGCACACCCCAAGTCACCATTTGGGTCACAGTCATGGGTTGACTGGTTCAGTGCAGAGGTCAGTACAGGGATAGTCACCAGTGCTTGATCTATCTACTTCTCAGAGTCAGGCAAGAGTGACATCGCAGATGTTCGTTACCGTGGAGATGAGACCTTCATTTTCAGTTCCATCAGTAGCACAGACAGAGGCTGCTATAGATTCGCCTACGATTTCAGTAACAGTGATAGAGCTTCCACCTCCACACTCTTCGCCACGAGGGGATGATGAGAGTCTACCCTAGGGGGAATTTTGTTATTATGACACACTATGTATAGATTATTGAGCCTGTGAGCTCCATTTTTGGGATATCTATTGACTTTATCTTGTGACATTGTACCTTTTTGAGATGATACTATATGAAGATGCAGTTTTGATGCGGCTTACATGTGTTATGTGATGTTCTTTGATTTAATGCATTATCATATGATTTATGATGTATGATGTTGATTTATGATATAGCATGTATGTCCTATGATGCTTATTTGTGATTTTGATGCCATGATAATGCAATTATTGTTTATATGCGATGATAATGGTAATGATGTGCATAATGTATTTAGTAAAAGATGCAATGTTGATGATTATGTTAATGCAATGTTTGTGATTATGTATATGATTTAATGCTATGGATGATGTATGTATGAACCTAATGCAATGTTTATATGATCATGTATGCACTTATCTTTTTGGATGTCACAGGATATCATCGTGAGATGGATGGGAGAAGACGATGAGACTGATGAGAGAAGATGACTAGACCAAAGAGGAGAAGACGATGAGATCGACGGAGATGCATGTTAATTCCTAGACCAAATCCTTCAAAGCTTTACTGCAGGACTTTAATATTTATTGCTCTTAATCATCATTGGGTAGACTGTTGTAATGGCCAACAAAAACTAGGATATGATATAGATCAAGCTGTGGAAGTTCATACCATTACGTAAGACAAATAGTCATAGACAAGGATGATCATGACTCATACTAAGAGTGTGATTGCCCCAGTCTTTTTGTCATAGTCAACCACAAGCAGAAAAGACAAGGACAAATCATGAAACGTCGTTACTTCTCTAAATCCTATTTCCAGGACATCGTTGAGAATCTAGCAGTATGATTGTCGAAATACAAAAATAGAGCCCTTACCATGATATGTCATTTTTCTAAATCCCAGAATTAGGACCTCGCTGAGAAACTAGTAGTCATGCATGTCAATCATCATGATACGTTGCTGCTTCTCTAAATCCTACTTAGTGGGATCTCGCTGAAAAACTAATAACATGATAAAAACCAAAAGACAATTGTCAAGTGTTTTCCAAGTGCATCTGGATATCCATTGTTCCGATGTCAAGATGTCAGGTTTAATGATGATGACATGCTCGAGTGTTAAAGCTTTGATAATGCTTAGACGATAAATGTCCATATTTTCCAAATTCAGGAAGGACACATCCTGAATAATATTAATGCCAAGAGAATTGATCTCCAAATGTCATGTGACGGTGATGATGACAATGCCTAGGAAGGACACATCTTGAGGCATACACGAAATAGTTGGTTCTTCAGAAGGACACATCTAAAAAATATGGATGTCAAGAGGAGTGATCCTTAGATGTCGAGAGGATCCCTCAAAATGTTGAATGATAGCGACGATGCCTAGGAAGGACGCATCCTAAGGCATGAATGACAAAGGTTATCTTTCAAAAGGACACATTTGAAGGTTAACCGAGATTTGACAGTTTGACGGGTTATGATGATTTGACTTGTTTGAACCAAGTTTGACCAAAGTTTGGCTGAGTTTGACCTGTGTTGACTATATGTCGATATTGCCATGATGATATGATTGACTTGTTGATGAGATTGTCATATTGAAATAATTGATTGTCATGATTTACTTTTAGGAGTTTACCCATTTGGGAGTGATTCGCTTTTCCTTGAAAATATTTTGACGTGTGTGCCAGTGTGGTACCATGAACCCTAATGGACTAACCTAGTGCGGCCTCAGGGGCTCATCGACAGATGGCCTTGCCTATGTCATACACTAGAAAACCTCGTAGTTAGACACGATCAATGACTTTGTCCAAAGGATAGAAGTTTGAATCATGTTTTTATTCCGACAAACCTAAATGGACTGACCTAATGTCTCGGGGATTCAAATGTGAGTCTTGCCTACATAGCAAGTGCGCAGAGACAACGTAGTTTGGACAAATGACAAAGACTGATTGACCTGATTGACTATGATAAGAGATAACACTACGTTTGCATTCTTCAAGCAGTCTGATGTTTTGTTTGTGGTTTTCTTCAAGACGTTTTATGATTTTTAGGTCTTTTTTCATGACTTTTTACGATGTTTTTGGTCTTTCTTCTGGACTTTTTATGATGTTTTTGGTCTTTTTTCAGGACTTTTTATGATGTTTTTGGTCTTTTTTCAGGACTGTTTGCCAATGTTTGTCTTTTTTCAGGACTTTTTGCCAATGTTTTTGTCTTTTTTCAAGACTTTTTTTTCATGTTTGTCTTTTTTCAAGACTTTTTGCCAATTGCCAAGATCATGTGTGACATCCACTGCAGTTTCATGATAAAATTTTTGCCCCCAATCAGGTCCAAGACTTGGACATTTTTAAGGAACATGAATGGGATGTTGTTGGTTTACTAGATGGACAGTCGTCAGGACTTTGATGTAATCGTTATCCACTATAGCCCAGTGCGAGGGTAGAATGCTGGTGGCAATTTGCGTAATAATAACATAAATACCTTTCATCCTAGGCCAAAGCGGACAAAGAGGCCGGTAGATGGCCCGGTAATGATTGATTATGGATGGCTTTGTTTGCCAAGTTTTCACCATGGTACATGTCCACAAAGCGCGATGGTGAAGCGATTTTATCATTTTTCAATTTTTTTGCTGCTTTTATATTTTCAACTCAATCCTCTGATGCTATGTGTAGAACCTTCATAGATGTAAACTATTGATGGGCTCTGTCAGTTGTTCTCCATCTGGTGTGGCCAATTGATAAGCTCTAGAACCGAAAGAAGATATGATAATGTAGGGACCCAGCCAGTTTGGTTCAAACTTTCCCAGCTTTTCTCTGTCAGCTTGGTTCTTGGGGTTCTACATGAGAACTGGGTCGCCAATGTCAAACTTTCTGACCATAACCTTCTTATTGTAGCTATGAAAAAGATGGTTCTGATATGCTTGAGATGGTTCAGTGAATTTTTCCTTCTTTCTTCTAGCATTTCTAGCTCGTGCAAGCATGATTGTCGATACTCCTCTTCATTAGTTAAACCCTTCAGGGAGACTCATAGCAAATGAATTTCAACCTCAATGGGCAAGATGGCCTCAGTGCCAAAGACTAGGGAAAATGGAGTGGCCCCTGTAGGTGTACGAATGCTAGTTTGGTAAGCCCACAGAGCAGGGTTGAGTTGTATGTGCCAGTCATGGCCAGCGTCATTGACAGTCTTTTTTAGGATTTTGACAATGGTTTTATTTGACGCCTCAGCTTGACCATTTCCTTGTGGGTAGTATGGAGATGAAAATTGGTGTTGGATATGAAATTGCTCACATAACTCACGTACGTCTTGGTTTTTAAACGGACGTCCATTGTTAGTGATGATGGATTGCGGAAGGCGATACCAACAAATGATGTAGTTAAGGATGAACTTAGATATTTTTTTACCGGTAATATATGTCAATGGGATGGCTTCAATCCACTTTGTGAAATACTCAATGGAGGTAATAATGAATTTGTGGCCGTTGGACGAGGTTGGATGAATTTTACCCACAAGGTCGAGTCCCTATTGAGTGAAGGGCCAAGGAGAAGTGATTTGTTGAAGTTCTTGTGCTAGAGCATGGACCAAATCACTGTGAATCTGACATTTGCGACAAGTCTTGACATATTCAATTGCATCCTTTTCAATGGTCGGCCAATAATTCCCGAGTCTCATTACTTTCTTAGCTAGAGTAGGACCACTTGAATGAGACCCACATATACTGTCATGCACTTCGCGTAAGGTCGTATGTGCTTCGTTGGTGTCGAGACATCTAAGGAGGGTGTCGTCAAAAATACGGCGGTAAAGGGTGTCACTGACGATGGCATACCTTGCATATTTTTGGATGAAGGAATTCCTTTGGTTATTGGACAGGTTCAGTGGAAGGACTTGAGATTTTAGGTAGTCATAAATATCTTGATACCATGGAGAGTTGGGACCAACAAGTTCACAAACCATTTCTGATTCTAGGATATCATATGCCGGCATTAAAAGCTATTCTATTAAGAACTCAAATTGTGACACATTTTTAGAGATGTCTAAGAAAGAACCAATAGTAGCCATTGCATCAGCTGCCTTATTATGTGTCCTGGGGATTTGTTCAAAAGAAATCACTTGGAAGTATGTCAGGAAACTATCCACCATCCTCTTGTAGGGGAGAAACTTCTCATCCTTTGTTTCATAGTCATCATTCACTTGGTTGATAATGAGCTGGGAATCCCTGAATACAAGCAACGTCTGAATTTTCTATTTAATTGCCATCTTGAGACCTGTGACTAGTGCTTCATATTTGGAAATGTTATTTGTACAAGGGAAGGTGATCCAGAATGACTTAGGAATCGAATCCCCCTATGGTGTGATAAACAAGATTCCAGCACTTGAGCCATGACCAATATGAAACCCATCAAAATATAGCTTCCATGGTACCACTGGTTCTGTATGAAAAATGGACTCATCGGGAAAATCAGTTACTAGTGGATGAGTGACTTGAATCGGTGCATCCTCTAGTTGATCCACTATTACCTGTCCTTTTATTTCCTTACGCTCGACATATTGTATGCCATACTCACTTAGTATCATGACCCATTTTTCCAACGGGCCTGTTAATGCTGCTCGACCTAAGAGATATTTCAGTGGATCAATCTTGGCGACCAGTTGTGTCTGGTGACTGAGCATATAGTGTCTTAGTTTTTGGGATGCAAAGACAATAGCAAGGCATGCACGTTCAATGTTTGTGTAGTTCAACTCATGCCCTATCAGTGTGTGGCTAATGTAATAGATGGCTCTTTCTTTTCCTTCATGATCATTTTGTACCAGTAATACCACCCTAGTGCTGAACTATTAGTCAAGATGTATAGGATCAATGGCTTTCCATGAATGGGAGGCATGAGGACTGGTGTTGACAGTAGGTAATCTTTAATTTTCTGAAAGGCTTCTTAACATTTATCTATCCATACAAAGGGGATACCCTTGTGCAATAGATATTGGAATGGCTGACACTTGTCTGCCAATTAGGCTATGAAACACTGAATAAATTGTACCCTTCCTTGTAGAGTTCTGAGTTCACTGATTCCCCTAGGTGGAGGCATGTCTATGATGGCTTTGACCTTTTCCAGATTGACCTCTATGCCTCTTAGGAACTATGTATCCCAATAGTTTACCTGTTGTGACTTCCCCGAAAACACACTTCTTAGGATTTGGCAGAAGCTTTGTACTCTTCAAGTCTCTTGAAAGGGTAGTAGCCGAGTACCTTCAAATGATCTTTGCGGTTTTATTTGTGCATGGGTCATCATAATCTTCCATTATTTTATTGCATCGTATTCTGGCCGGAGTGGGCGTGTATTTTGTTTGGAGACCAAATGGCATGGCGTTCCAGCGGTATGTACCCCATGGGCAAGTAATTCGTTTTATTGCTAGTGCCGGGAGAAATGGATTTGATTATAGCGAGAGAAACCATCCATGAGGGATAGCATCTGTATCTATGCTTGTAAGGTCAACTATGATGTCAATGTTTGGCAAAGGAAAAGTCATCAACTTTGGGCATGTTTTATTGGAGTCTCAAAATCCGTCTGAGACATGGATCAGCCCATTTGGCTTTAGCTGACTAGCACGGATTAGAAATCCATTAGTAGTCTATAGGCAGTATGAATCGGCATCCTTAATTTCTTTAACTTTCGGCCTTGACCAATAGAGCAACTTGGGGGTGCATTTTGTGCAACTTCTGCTTCACTAGTTTAGCATTAGGTAATAGTGGCAGATGATGTAGAACTAGTTCTAGGTCCAATCCTGGCATGTCAGCATAGGACCATGTGAAATTTATTTTTCGTTCTGTAAAGAATTTATGAAATTCTCGTTTCTCTTCATCAGTCAATGATGCAGCAAATAGGACCATCTTGGGATCTTACGTAGTTTATATGTTATCCTCTATTGTGTCTTCCCGATGCATGGCTAATTTTCACATTTACCGCAGAGAAAAGTCCCTGATCCTCCATCTTTGGGTGCCTCAGAGTTTTTCACTACCGATCGTCCTTTTTAGCCACTACTATTTGCTCAAGTGAATTGCCTTTCGGTTTTCACCTAGAGACGTTTCATTTTTTATTTTATTTTTATTTTTACTTTTGTGACTAGAGGACGGAGTAGTCTCGCCGAAGTATGTCGTGCAGTCTAAATCAATTGCGAATCCTGATTTGTGGTCCCCACTGGGTATTCCTTCTCGTAATCCCATAAATTCAGCAATTGCCTCATCATTCTGAAATGTGTCCATGACTGGCGGTCCTTGTTGGTCCCAATCGACTACCTTAGGGTGAACTAAGGAAATGCCATTGTCAATGCTGGTGAATTGAGGTGAGGATGCAGACAACATACAGATGAATTTAGTGATGTTGTAGATGAGGTTATCATCATCCAACTCTACATCAGACTCTATCCAATATTCTCCTTCACTAGTGTCATATTCATTGTCAAAATAAGGGATGAAGGTTTTAGAGCCCTGGTTGTCAATGTCGTATGATACTTCCTATGGATTGGACTGAGGGGGTTCAGATGATGGGTGTTGTACGTCATGGGAAGTGGTAATGGGACTTTGACTATTTGTTTCCTGTTCAATTTTGAATGTTTTCCAAAACCGTTGTTCAGAGGTCAGTTCCCCTGGTTCGACAAACAAATCATCAAGACAATAGTCACTTAGGGATCGTTCTGAGCCAAATTCCCACTCTTGGGAGTCCATTTCAGTGAGGGTTTCCCTAGTAGTCTTGACACTATCTAAAGCATGTACTCGCTCATTTGAAAGTCCAGAGGTACATCGATCGTCATTGTCAGGTGTTCCAAACCCTAATCCAAGATACTTCAGAATTCAAAAAGTTTCTATGGGTTCCCTTCGACTAGTTTTATTTCTTACTAGGCCACTAGTACCATCGTAGCCTTTAGCCTTCATTATGTCATAACCCTTACCATATTTTTGAATTGGTAATGGGTGTAGTGCAACAGTATCCTTATAGATCCATCCTGTAATGTCACCAAGGTCTTCATTACTCATGTCTCCCCACTTGATAAAAACTATTTTCGGTGGAACTTTGAAAGTTTCCTTGGGTTCCATTCTGAAACATGGCCGACCATATATCTTTGGAGACTTGGGTATTGTTGTTATGCTATATGTTGTGTGCAGTTTGAATTCTCTATAGCCGAGGTCCTGGATTTTGACAGTGGATTCAGTCTTAGGGCTAGTGGAAGGTGGTGGTATGGCGGAAGACGTGGATGGAGCAGATGTGGAAGATGGCATGAGTGTGGATGGGTTGATGTATTTGGATGAGGAGGAGCCAGATGCTTCTCAGTTAATAGGTACTTAGTTTTCAGAGATACCCCTTAAGTTTGTACAATATTGGAAAGGGTTGGGGTCTCCATATATGGTTATTTATGTGCTGTCAAATGGAAACTTTAGGCATTGGTGATATGTGGATGAAACAGATTTTAAGGCGTGAATCCATGGATGGCCAAGCAAGATGTTATTTGGTAGTTCCAAATCTAGGACCTGGCAGGTTGTGTCCACAATGACCGATCCCACTCTGATAGGGAGAGAGATAATGCCATGTGAAGAGCGTTCCTCGTCATCATATGCTTTGATCACTATACTCTTTGTTGGGTCTACGCACGCAGCAGAAAACCCTAGAGCCTTAACCAGTTTGAGGGAGAATATGTTCAATCCTGCTCCGCCATCTACTAAAACCCGTCTAACTTTTTGCTTGTGGACAAAAGTTTCTATGTGCAATGCATCATTGTGGTTGGTTCTAGGTGATGAGTAATCTTGCTCTGAGAAGGTGACATGGTGAGGCGTAGTGAGATATCCCACCATGGTTTCAAATTGATTAACATCAATGTCCTTGGGGATCGACGACTCTAGCAGGTTTTTATCTAGGATCTCTTTGTGTGCGGGAGATATACGAAGCAGCTCAAGTATAGATATTTGTGCGAGAGTCTTTCCTAGCTGGTCAATGAGGTTGAATTGACTTTTGGGTTTCCATTGCTTTGTGGTCAGGATAGGTTTTGGCTATTTATCAGATGGGCCAGGTATGGTTATTTTGGGTTGTCTAGCGGGAGGTGGACCAGCTATGGTAACCTTGCCACTACGAGTAGTAGTGTTACATTGGGGTGCTCTCTTGACTGTAATGGTATTGATGAATTCATTATCAGTTCGTACATTATTTATAATTGGTCCACTAGAATAATCGTACATGGCTCGGGCAAAGTTAGCTTGATTATTGTTTGTCTATGGACCTGAGGTGGAAGCATTATGAGAGCCATGGTCTTGTAGTGGATTCTTGTGGATAGTATGATCTGAATTGGAGGTGAATTGTGATCCACCTAATTCAATGATGCTACTTTTGATAAGATCTTGTATTAGATTTTTCAACTGTCGACAGTTAGAAGTAGTATGTCCTTTTGCTCGATGGTAGTCGCAAAATGCATTATCATTCCACCATGCTGGTTTGAATTGTCTTGGGTCATATGGTTTTGGTTCTTGAAGTATGATGACCCCATTCTGGATGCATTTCTTGAGGACTTCTTCAATGGGTTCCCCCAAAGAAGTGTATGTGCAACCTTTAGGAAATTGTCTCATTTGACGGTATTGTCCCTGATTTTTTTTACCACTTTGGTTGTTTAAAGGAATATTGGGAGGAGGTGTCAATGTCATTGTTGGTTTGTTCTATTGTTGAACCCCTTTTAGGGCCAGTACAGGACCCACAATGTTTGTAGCCTTGGTGCCAACAACGCTGTCATTTGTAACATGTTTATTTTTAACCCAATATTTGTTTTTGTCAGTGGGTGGATTGACGTTTGTGTTTTTGGGACCGTACCTCAGTTCTCCCTTTGCGATAAGCGCTTTCTCAATCTGGACCCCTTTTTCAACTAAGTCTATGAAGTTTGTGCAACAATGTACTTGCAATGCATATTTTAGGGGCCTAAGGAGTGTTTGGACGAACATGTCGACTTTCTCCCTTTCGGGTATGTCAATGTGACATCAACTAGCAAGGCTTCTCCATTTTTGAAAGAATGGGATAAATGTCTCACCAGCATGTTCTTGCATGAGATTGCACAAGCTAGTGATAGAGGTATCCATGTCAATGTTGTATGCGTAATTTTTTTGAAAGTTTTGTTTAAGCTCATCCCATGTTTGGATATCCTTTTGATTGGAAAACCATTCAAGGGTAGGACCCGCCAGACTTTTAGAGAAAAGTCTCATCAAGTATGTCTGTTCATGGGCGATGTCCATACAATTAATTGCAAACTCGCGAACATGTTCAATGGGGTTTGTCTTGCCTCTATATTTTGTGAAGTTGGGTGACACATATCCCGGAGGAAATGGAGGCATGTATAAGCTCATGTCGAATGGGTATACGTTTAGGTCATATGATATTTCTGATTTCTTGCCTGATGTGTATATGTTTTGGATAGTTTTCTCTACACCCATCAATCTTGTTTGTAAGGCATCCATAATAGGATCATTTGTGTTTCCATACATTGGATTGATTGGTACACCATAGGTTCCTATTTTTTGTGCATGAATATTGGTGTATTGTGGCAATATGGATTGTTGTGACATGTATGATATGTGCAGATTGGTGTGTTGTTGGTACTGAAAGTTATGATTGGGTGCATGTTGATGAGTATGAACGTTAGATGAGTAGGTTGGGATGTGTCCCCCAGCCATGTGTGTCGTTATCTAGGGGATGTGTTGACCATGAATGTTATGATGTGTTAATGATGCCATGGGTTGTGTTACTTGGCCACCTTGTGCGAATTGTTGGGTTTACACAAGGAGAACATTTGTATTTGTACCTTGGGAGGCAATGACATGTGACTGCAGTTGCCTGTTGTTACTTTGCTGTCCTGACAAAAGTGTCCCCTTTACCCTCCCAGCGATTCTGAAAATACCACCGAGCGGATATAGTTTAAAGGTGTACTCATGGCGCAGATGGGTCAGCTAAGGGGATCGCTTCTGCAGCATCTTGACGATGATGCAGGAGCATCCAAAGGGTGTAAGATAACTTGCATCAACCAAAATAGTTAAACTCAAGTGCTCTAGGATGTTTTGCTACTTTTGGATACCCTTTTTGTCATAATGAAATCTCCAATTTATGGTTTTTATTTTCTATTCCTGGGTGGAAAGATATTGTAGTTTTAGTTTCCCAGATTTGCACCTGAAAATCTTTCGAGTTAGATTTGAGACACTTAGAGTTCCTGGATTGGCCCTAAAACTTTCCGTGCACCATATGATTCTCAACGCATTATTGACTTCGTAGGACCTTTCCTGTATCAGCCTAAAACACAAGTAATCTGGAGTCTCTATCAAAAGTTATGCCCTGAAGTTAGCCATTCTTTGTAGAAGATACAATTGCAAATGTTCTTTTGAAATTTTGAACTCTATGTTGTAAATTTTTTTAAAAGCTCGTCCACCAAACCAAATTTGAATGTTGTTTCGGTCCCAAACTCACTGAGGTTTCCCATTTTATCTAAGTGGGTTTCTAATTTTGGGGTAACTTTTTGGGGACAAGCTCGCATATTGCGAAAGGGTTATTCTGTAGCTATTTGTAACTTGCATGTGTTGTAGAACTTAGGGATTTGAGATCCTCCTCGCATTGTAAGAAGCTCCATTTTCTGAATAAGTACCTAACTATTCCTCGGTTTGTGGCTATTTCTTAAGTCTCGAAATAGCCTTCCTTACTCGATATTCTAATTGGTCGCGGAGAGGGTTTGAATTTTCTCCTACTGCCTGAACTGCCCGATTGTGATATAGTGTCAGCTGCATGGTGGATGTAAGCATTTTGTAATACATCCTCCAATAGATGTAGTATTTATCAGGGTTGGATGTGTTTGGGATGTTGGAGGTAGTAATGTTCGGCTGCCAGGGTGTCAAACAGCATGCCTGCAGGTTTGAAGTTAACTCACCATGCATTATGTTATGCATTGCTTACATAGGTCAGAGGTGTCAACTGACACAATAATGTCAACCTCTCATGAGAACTGTAGCTCCTTGGACTCTGCACAGTGGCTGGCATCCTGCCTCCTGGGTCAGAAAGGAGCATTGTTTCAACGAATTGAGAGGCCTCTGGGTCTTGTGCTATTGCCTCTAAGTTTTCCTCAAGTATTTGACCATATTCATCTTTTTGCAAGAATTGTTCAAATGGACTCTTTGATGAGGGTGGTGTCATCGTTAGAGGTTGATTGTTTGTATTGCCAAATGGATCGTCAAAGGTCCAGTTTGGGTCATACGTTGGATTGTTGACAGTGGACGTGGGGTCTTGCCAAAAGTTTTCCATTTGTCGTTGTTGTTTTTGAAGTCTAGTTTCCATCATAAATGAGATTGCTCAAATGAAAAGAATGACAACTAAATGCAGTGATGACACTATGCAAGGTCTAAGTTCAAAATGACGACTAGGATGACTAATGTTTTTGGATTTTTGTGAATAAGATATGCAATGTGTAGGCTTATAATGCAATTTAAGACAAGGGTACCTAAGCACTTCTAAGCTCAAACTTTGTTTTCAATTTCAGTTACTAGAGGACTTTGTTGGAAATGACAAGGTGATAAGGTCTAAAAGACTAGTGAGTTTTCCTAACTAGACTTTTGAGTTGGAAAATCTCACAAAAGAGGACAATGACTAAAAAAAAGGTTTGATAACTTAGTCCAAGAGAGCCTTGTTTTGAAAGCAATGACATTGCAAATTGTGTTGAGATTTGCCTAATCCTAAGTATGCAAAATGTGAACCGAGGGATAACCTAATGCCGAATGTATGCAATTAAAAATAATGAAGGATGAAACCTATGGTGATGAATGCAAACTAATGGTTGAAACTTTGAGCAATTTCAAACTTGGTTTCTGACAGAATCTCCTTGGAAGCAGTGTTTGACAAATGGTTGACAAGATGAAGACCTCAAGTTTTGAATTTGTATGAAGTTCTAAAATTGTGACAGGCAAATGCATCGTTTGAAGCTTCAAATGTGTCACAATTTGTCAAATGTGGTTTTTTTTTTGTGATTGTAGCTTTTGGACTGTCAAATGCGACCCAGTTTTCCATATGTGGCTCTACAGTGTTCAGATGTGTCACAACGCATATAGATGCAGCGTTTTAAATGTCAACTGTGGTTTAACAGAGAAATTACAGTGCAGAAAATCGATTGCGGTTCAATAGATGCGACACAATTTTGTTTCAAATTGATTTTCTTGTCATTTTGATTGCAAGTTTGATCTGTTTGGTGTTGAATTTTTTGTTTAGAACTGTGATGAAACCAGAAAGCACTTGACAAACACAGTGTTGTGAATGTAACCAATCACACATCAGATAAGCACAATCCTAGGTTAGGCCAGGACAATATTCGCTAGATTCCACATGGGTTTCCCCAACCGGATATCTGTAGCGTGTGAATTCAAAAGCTTGGCTGCATGGGCTCCCCCTTACAATGCACTCTCTTCTCAGGCCAACCAACCTTCCAACCCCCATGAAACTTCCATGGCAGGTTGATCACCTCTACTACAAACTGCAAAAGTGTGGATGCCTTCACATTGACCGGTGTTGCGCTAGCAAATAGAGGGTTTTTGGCTTACTACACACAAAAATTTAGTTCGGGACCCCCATTCGAGTGGCCATACATGGGGCAAGAGAGTAATCACCAATAAGGTGGCACTCCATCCTGAAGAGGTTAAGCTCAATAGGGTTTAAGGGAGTACAACTCTATCCGTATGACACATCCGCACTTGCAATCTTAGGTTTTCCCTTAAGATTTACATTTATATACCATTCGGGGGTAGCTTGGCCTTAGCTCCATTGCCGGTTTGAGTCACGTTGGGGTGATGAAATCCCCAGGCAGGCCCAATTTCTAGAGTTGGTAACCATTTCTCTTACACCCAAGATCGCTGAAAGCGCAAGGAGAGAGGATACTCTGATATACCAAATCGTTAGGTAAGAACAAATAAAAATGGGTCTAGGTTTTTTATCACCAATTTTTCACAAGGTGAGAGCATACTCCCCTATCGTTTTACAAACACATTCAAACAAAGAAAACAGAGGTTCATTTTAATTGCACCAAAAAGAAAATGTGAGTTACACTACTAAAAATGCAAACACATTGTTTTGATGTTTGGCCTTTGACAATCGAACCTACAAGACAATTCGTGAGTAGTTTGAGTGTTTGTCTTCAACCCACGAAGAGTAACCACCAACAAGCTGCAAATCTTGATTAGTAATAGAAAACCTTATGCTAGACAGCATGCAAGAAATAACCAGGTTAAAAAGAAATGCAGAAAATAGTAAAAAATTGAATGTAAAATAACATAAAATCTTACTAGATGATTGCATCGCGATAGAGCGATTGCGTCGCTTTGCGTATTAGATGCATTCCAATATTTCAAATGCAGCTTTCCTGAGGTCAATTGCGTCATGAAAGAGTGATTGCAGCGTTTATGTTGTCGAATGTGTCGCGACACATCAGATGCGTCACGATTTAAAAAAAAGAGGTTGCATCGCTCCATACCTGTACCTGCAAAACAACAGAAAACACAAAAAACTGTACAGAAATAACCAGAAAAATGAAGTCGGGTTCACTAATGTAACTGAGGATTTTTTTTAGGTTTGATTAGGAGTGTTAGCAGTAAATCAATAAAGACAATGAAATCCAAAGATCTATCGAGTACAAAGGAAATTAAATAATAAAACAGTTATACCTGTTTCTCGAAACTTCCATGATTACCTCCATAGTACCTTCTTACTTGCTAGATGATGTTTTTCCCTCAGATCCATCATGTGAGCAATCTAAAAATATTAGTCTATGTCCTACACCAAGCTTTGAAGGATTTATGCAATGTCTAAATGCCTATGCCTATGACTATGATTGCCAATGTCTATGCCTAAACAATGCTAAAACTTGATCAAATACAAATAATAGTTGCAATGAGAAGCCTAAGTGTGCAAGTGAATAAGTAATACACCTATAATATGTCTACTCGTGTGTGTGTAATCAAAAAGTAAGAGGAAAATGACATTTTATAGAAAATTCCATTTCGAATGGACGAGCGAGATTGACTTCTAAGAAAGACCTAGAATCAGCGGACAAGATTTAATTTGACAATCCCTAACTGTATATAGAGCAAAAATCCTTAAGGAGTGGTCGGTGATGTCATCCGGTGAAAATAAAAATCGGGCGTGTGGAGAATAAACAGGATGAACTAATTAGGCGGCCAAATATTTTCAAAATCAAGAAGATAGACCGCCTCGGGATTTTGAGATTCAAAAAATCAAGAAGATAAGAGTTGGACCAAGAATAGATTTGGAAAATCAAGAATCAGCCCGATTACTTGATTTTTAGAAGATTAGTTTCCATTTTGAATTGAGTTAATTCAAATTATGGATTTTGTGAAATAATAAATAATTGACTTTCCAATTATTTACCAAAGTGAACT
>VDFB02037928.1:0-15135 GCA_007258455.2 Sequoia sempervirens | reverse complement strand
GAGGCATCCAATATTTGTTTGGAGTTAGTAAAGAAACTAAAACCAGTGAAACCCTAGAGGAAAGGGGCAATTAGGCCTCCAGTCCAAGAATCTTGGAATCACCTGTACGGACCATTTGGTGACCAGACAACTCTTTCAAGATTTAAAACCCTGAAAAGGGTATCCAAAACTGATTTTTTTTTGGCAGGTTGTTTGGAAGAAGTGAGAGAAAAAGACCAAAAACCGACTGGTAAGGGCTACAAGAGCTCTAGGCCTCAACTTGACAAATTGAAGAAAACGGGTAGATTGAGGAGTGGGCATCCAGAAAATGGATCAAATAGCTTACAAAAGGCATGAAGAAAGAGTATCTGACTCCCCTGCAATAATTTCAAGCAAGTTGGAGAGTTTGGCATCTAGAGTCTTCTAGGTGCAGAGACAAAGATTGCAAAAGCAAGGAGGTGATTGATTACCCAAGGTAAAGCACAGAGCAAGAACTCTTTGAAGAAGAGTTAGAGCAGGGTTAGGTCAACCTAGAAGCTCAAGAGGAAACCATTGGAGACAGGTTTCAGGCAGTAGACAGTGGGAATACTTCCACAAGGCAGTGCAAGCAACCTTGGGTCTTTATCATACACCATATTGGTATCAGAGCCATAGTTGGATTCTAGGCTTGTGATTCATGAGCCAAACCACTGAGTCAGTAGGAGAGAATACACCAGAGGAAGGAACCATGGTGACAAATGCAGAACTAGCAAAGAAGGTAGAAGAGCAAGAGGAAGATAACCGGTTGCTCAGAGAAAGGATATCTCAGATGGAGAAACTCCTAGATGAAGTCCAAGAAATAGCAGACACTGTGAAGGACAAGATAAAGAAGAAGGAAGAGCAGGAAGCCAAGGAAAAAGAGGTGGAATTGGAGGAGGAAGCTCCAAAGCCTGATCATGTTCTTGCAGAGGAACCATTCTTGAAGGCATTGTAGGCCTTGAGTGGTAAAGCATTGGATGGTGTGCCACTCTTCAGTGGACAAATGGACCCAGATTCAGTTGTGGACTGGATAGAAAGTATTGAGAATCACTTTGAGTGTGATGGCATAACAGAGGCCCAAAAGGTGAAGGTGGCCAAGTCTAGGTTGAGAGGAGCAGCTCTCACATGGTGGAAGTTTGTGCAATCAGAAAGAGAGAAGGAAGGCAAAGGTCCCATAGTTTCATGGAAAGGAATGGTGACCAAGATAAGGCAGACTTATCTTCCAGATGATTATGAAGTCCAGTTGCATAGGAGGAGACACAATCTGAGACAAAAGGACATGGATGTCCAAACATATACAGAGGAGTTTCAGAAATTGTGCCTTAGATCAAAAGTGGTTGAGGATGAAAGTATTAGGTTAGCAAGGTACTTAAATGGACTCAAATGGTCTATTCAAGAAGACATGAGCTTGGTAAACTTCAAAATAGTACGCCAATGTTACCAGATGGCCTTGAAGATAGAGGAGAAAGGCAAAAAGAAACAAGAACAGAACCCTAAAGGTAGAGGTAAAGGCAAAGACAGCAGAGGACAAAGAGGGAGCTATAGTGGAAGAGGCTCAGAATCAAGAGCTCAAGGAGAAGTCAGATTTTCTGATCAGCAAGAGGGAAGTTCTAGTAGAGGTGGTAGAGGAAGAGGTTTCAGCCCCAGAGGAAGAAGTGGTGGACAAGGAAGGGGTAGTTACTTCACCAACATGAAATGCTATCATTGCAACCAGTTGGGACACCCAGCATATAGATGTCCTGAGAAAGGAAGCACTTCTCATGGAGGAGATAAGAGAACCCATCTAATTCAAGATGAAACAACTGCAGCAAATAAGCAATCAGAAATACCTTTGAACTCAGAGGAAGGTGAGAATCTCATGATGAGAAGGACGCTGATCAAAGAACCAGTCAAAGAGGAACCAAGCCAAAGAAGATCTTTGTTTAGGATAAAGTGCAAGTTGATGGGGAAAGTGTGTAAGGTCATTATAGACTCAGGTTCAACTGACAATATTGTGTCAGAAGAGGCAGTCAGCAAACTGAAATTGACAAGGATATCTCACAGTAATCCTTACAAGGTTACATGGCTCAACAAGGGTCAACATGTCTTGGTGAATGAACAAGCATGGGTGGAGTTTTCAATTGGAAAATACAAAGACAAGGTATTGTGTGATGTATTACCTATGGATGCATGCCACTTGCTCCTAGGTAGGCCATGGCAATTTGACCGTCAAGCTGTACATGATGGAGCCAAGAATTCATACACCTTCAAGAAGGACAATGTCACATACAAGATTCAATCTTTGTTGGAAGATAATGAGATGCAAACAGTAGGTTCTAAGTTGCTGATAACTGGTGAAAAAGAGTTCTTAAAGGCATTAGAAGAAGGAGAAGGCATTGGCTATGCAATCATGATCAAGCCAAGAGAGGCAAGCAAAGAAAAGACAGTTGAAAAGAAAGAACTGCCAAAGGAGATTCAAGACTTGTTGCAGACCTATGAGAACATAGTAAGTAGTGGTCAACCAGCAACTTTACCTCCTAAAAGAGCCATAAGTCATAGGATAGACTTGATACCAGGAGCCACCCTTCCAAACAAAGCAGCCTACAAGATGACACCTCAACAGAATGAGGAGATAGCCAGGCAGATTCAAGAATTGCTTGATCAAGGTCTCATTAGGAAAAGCATTAGTCCTTGTGCAGTACCCACTGTTTTAGCACCCAACAAAGGAGGAGAATGGAGGCTTTGTACTGATTCCAGAGCAATCAACAAGATAACCATCAGGTATAGGTTCCCTATCCCTAGGCTTGAAGATCTCATGGATTGTCTAGGTGAAGCTAGGTACTATACCAAGATAGATTTAAAGAGTGGTTACCACCAAATTAGAATACATGAGGGTGATGAGTGGAAAATAGCCTTCAAAACCAATGAGGGTCTCTATGAGTGGCTAGTAATGCCATTTGGTTTGTCTAATGCCCCCTCCACATTCATGAGACTCATGAATGAAATTCTCCAGGACTACATTGGCAAGTTTGTAGTAGTGTATCTTGATGATATACTAATTTATAGCAGAACTAGAGAAGAGCACCTCCAACACATTGAGATGGTTTTCAAGAAGCTACAGGAGGAGAAGCTGAAGATTAATCTGGAAAAGTGTGAGTTCATCAAAACAGAGTTGGTGTACCTTGGTTTTGTGTTATCACATGGCAACTTGAAGATGGACAGCAGCAAGGTAGAAGCCATTCTTAATTGGCCTACTCCTAAAACAGCAACAGAGGTAAGAAGCTTCCATGGACTTGCTCAGTACTATAGGAAATTCATCAAACAATTTAGTGCAATTTGTGCTCCTATGTTGGATACAATTAAAGGAGGAATGAAAACCAAGTTTGTGTGGAATGAGCAAGCTAACAAGAGTTTTGAGTTGCTGAAGGAAAAGGTAGCTACTCAACCTATTTTGGTGTTGCCAAGTTTTGAGAAGTTATTCACCATTGAATGTGATGCAAGCAATGTAGCAATTGGAGCTGTTCTCAGCCAAGAGGGCAGACCGGTGGCTTTTCATTCTGAGAAGCTAAGTGAAGCCAAGAAGAAGTACTCTTCTTATGACCTGGAAATGTATGCATTGGTCCAAGCACTAAGGAAGTGGAGGCACTACTTGCTTCCCAAGGAGTTCATTGTGTACTCAGACAATCAAGCACTCAGTTTTCTGAATTCCCAAGAGAAGTTGAGTCACAGGCACATGAAATGGGTGGAGTACTTGCAAGCCTACACCTTCAACATCAAGCACAAGAAAGGATCTCTCAACAAAGTTGCTGATGCATTGAGCAGGAGAGTTCTTACCATCCAAGAAATCCAATTGAAGAGCATGGGAATAGATCACTTCAAAGATCTATATGCAGATGATGAAGACTTTGCAGAAATTTATAAGGTATGCCTTGAGTTTAAGAACCATTTTCATAGCAAGTATGCTGAATACACATTGCAAAGTGATTTGTTGTTTAAAGGGAATCAGCTTTGTGTTCCTAGAGGCTCCATTAGAGAGAATTTAATTCAAGAGAAACATAATGGTGCATTGAGTGGTCATTTTGGGATCACCAAAACTCAAGAGCTTGTCCAAAGGTTTTATTTTTGGCCTAAGATGAATCTAGATGTCAGAAAATATGTAGAGAGTTGTGTAGTGTGTCAAAAAGCAAAAGGCACTTCTTCAAATGCAGGCTTATACCAGCCACTGCCAATCCCTTCTAGGCCATGGGAATGCTTGAGCATGGACTTTGTAGTTGGTTTACCCAAGACAAGGCAAGGAATGGATAGTGTGTATGTTGTGGTTGATAGATTCAGCAAAATGGCACACTTTATACCCTGCAAAACAACCAATGATGCCAGTCAAATAGCCTCACTTTTCTTCAAGGAAATAGTCAGAATTCATGGCTTACCAATCAGCATTGTATCAGACAGGGATACTAAATTTATGAGCCACTTTTGGAAGACACTTTGGCAGAGAATGGGCACCAATCTGTCCTTTGGATCTGCATACCATCCCCAAACTGATGGTCAGACCGAAGTGGTGAATAGGACACTTGGAAACCTTCTTAGATGCTTGACCAAGGAGTATGGTCAACAATGGGATCAGATTATGGGGCAGGCTGAGTATGCTTATAATGATACAGTAAACAGATCTACAGGGAAGAGCCCCTTTGAAATTGTGTATGGTTTACATCCTAGGGGTGTCTATGAGCTGAGAGAGTTGAAAGATGGAGTCAAGGGAAGTGGTTATGTAGATGAATTTGCTTGTGCTATGCAGGAAATTCATGAGACAGTCAGAAAGACATTGGCAGAAAATACCATGAAGCATAAGGCTAAGGTGGATGAGCATAGAAGAGAAGTCCAGTTTAATGTAGGTGACTCAGTTATGGTACATTTGAACAAGGCCAGGTTGCAAAAGGGAGTCCCTCATAAGCTGCAAATGAAGAGGATAGGTCCCTGTCCTATCTTGGAGAGGTATGGAAATAATGCAGTCAAAGTGCAATTGCCAGAGGACAGTGGACTGTCCCCTGTTTTTAATGTTGCAGACTTAATCCATTACAGAGGACCACCAGTAGATGAAGATCAGACCTTCCATGAAGTCAGTCAAGAAGTTGAAGCACTTAAATTACCCTCCACTGCAGTACAATCAGCTGATAAAGTATTGGATACTCGAGTTTACAAGAAAACCAGGACAAAGGAATATAAGGAACATCTGATCCAAAGACCAGGACACACTGAAGTGGATGCAATCTGGATTAAGGAAGCATAGTTCAAGAAGTTGGGAGTTGATCCTGACATCCTCAATCCAAGGGTGGATTGAATCTTTCTATTTTGGGGAGGATGGTGCAGGAGCACCTTGGTTTAACACCTTCTCATTTTGTTTGCAAAAACATTTTGGTTTGTGCTGACTCTAACCAAGTCAGAGATTATTGTATTTAGTTTGTACCTTAAAGGTCTTTCATTTTGGTGTGGAGTAGCTAGTCACTAGGACTAAGGCTCTCATTAGTTATTTCTAGTGTTAAATTGTGCTTTTCTAAGTTTGGACAGTCTAAGTTAGAATGCACTGCCTTAAGTGTGTCTTAAATATATCAAATTTATTGATAGATGGCAAGGACAGTTAAAGGTGATGTAGGTTATCAGAGAACAAGGTGATAGAGGTCCTATATTGGAGGACCATCGCACAATCATGGCCTTATGGAAGTGGCAAAGTTGTTTTAAAACTGCATTTCAACGCCTAGTTAGTTTGCATGCAGCTGAACTAAAGTTGAATCCCTTGAAATAAGGGATATGGAACAAGAAACCGCCCTTGAAACTTGGAAATGGAATCTCCAATACGTGGTGGGCTCGAACAAAGAAGGCAGTGGCATTGTAACAAAGTTTTTGGTAGAGAAATAAAATAAAAGAAGAGTGCAGATTTCTGTGTGATACCCGGCAATTAAGAAAAACAGTGATTTGCATGGCGTGGTTTGGATTGTTTTCTTACTGTTCTTACGTTCCATACGTGGTGTGAGATATTTGACAGTTGTAGGAAAGTATTGGGAATAAATGCAGTGCTTTATTTTTATAGTTTAGAGAGGCAGAGTTCTATTTTTGAAAACACAGTGTGTTTTGCGCAGTAGGGTTTATTTAGATATTGTAGATAGTTATATTTACTGTGTGCTCTTTCTTTGTAGTGTTAACATCTCCCCTTGTGTAGGACATTCATTTTGTTTTGTTGACAGTGATTGATAACCAAGAATCAGGTGGAAACAGGATCTTTACCCTGTTTTAGCATAAACTGAAATTTCTGTGTTTGCCCGTGTATATTTGTGGACAGTGAATTAGACAGCACAGTGAATGTCATTTTGGGATTGGATCTATGTTTGGTAGACAGGGTAGTTTGATTTCCATTTGGTAAATAAGTTGAATAGGTTAGAGTTGATGTTTCAAACTCATCAAATTAGTGTAGTGTGTGTTAGACTTCCTGTTTTGAGTAGTTGAGTTTTAAATGGCTTCCCATAGCCCCTGACCGCGTGATTCTTTTGAGTTTGGTGGAAATGGGAGGGAAGCCAGTGCATAGTGTAAATATGGTGACTGGTGAACTAGAGGGCCCAACAATGAAGCTATTTTCCAAACCCTAGGCGAGTGGTAAGATGCCCGGTTAGGTGTTTGGTGGAAGAAGATAAGAGAATAGGCAGGGGATTAGAAGACAGTACGGAATCCGTACAGTGTCAGTAGAGGTGAAGTGAGGTTGGCACACTCCACAAGACTTGAGGCAACCAATATTTGTTTGGAGTTAGTAAAGAAACCAAAACCAGTGAAACCCTAGAGGAAAGGGGCAATTAGGCCTCCAGTCCAAGAATCTTGGAATCACCTGTACGGACCATTTGGTGACCAGACAACTTTTTCAAGATTTAAAACCCTGAAAAGGGTATCCAAAACTGATTTTTTTTTGGCAGGTTGTTTGGAAGAAGTGAGAGAAAAAGACCAAAAACCGACTGGTAAGGGCTACAAGAGCTCTAGGCCTCAACTTGACAAATTGAAGAAAACGGGTAGATTGAGGAGTGGGCATCCAGAAAATGGATCAAATAGCTTACAAAAGGCATGAAGAAAGAGTATCTGACTCCCCTGCAATAATTTCAAGCAAGTTGGAGAGTTTGGCATCTAGAGTCTTCTAGGTGCAGAGACAAAGATTGCAAAAGCAAGGAGGTGATTGATTACCCAAGGTAAAGCACAGAGCAAGAACTCTTTGAAGAAGAGTTAGAGCAGGGTTAGGTCAACCTAGAAGCTCAAGAGGAAACCATTGGAGACAGGTTTCAGGCAGTAGACAGTGGGAATACTTCCACAAGGCAGTGCAAGCAACCTTGGGTCTTTATCATACACCACCCTTTATCCCTCCCTCCCTCCTTCCCTCTCTCTCTCACACAATCTCTCTCTACCTCTCCTACCCTACCCCTCTCTCTATTTTTGAACTTGTATTGCAATATTTTAATACATAAGTATACAAATATCAAATTTATTACTTCTTACTTAACTAGATAATTCGTAGTACCATAATAATGGTGCAAACTTCAAAGGGATTACATATCATTAAGTAAGACTCGTTCAAAACCCAATACTAATATAGTTTAATAAAACACACCATAAAATGAAAGGAAGTTTTCTTAGACCAAAAACACAAGGAAAAATTGCACTCAAACTAGTTATTTGACATTAGAGATTTCGGAGTAGCAAAATTACCTTTGGAATGGAAACTAGTGGGGACTAATTCTATATAAAGCTTTGGCTCAATAGAACTAAATATATCAACACTATATTCCAGTGGTGGTTTACTATGCACAATTTTAAACTAGTGAGAATTTTTTATTTGTAAGAACTCAAATTTGATTGGATATATGTTATAATTTTGATGACTATTTTTGAGGACATGTATAGTTCGCCTTATGATATTTTTTTGTATTGAATTAGATATTTTCCAAGAAATTGGATTTATTAGTATGGTTATAAATTAACCTTGGTAAAGAGTACTAGAGTTGTGCTATGAGGGTATTTATATATTTATAAGGAATTAATTATTACTAATATTCACAGTGTTATTAGGGTGTGGGAAATTATTTAAAAATAAAAGTATTTGTTTATTCAAATTGGAAAATTGAATTAGATAGTGGATGAGTAAGAGGAAACCCATGATTGCATTGTCCATTAATAAAGTAAAGTGTATTCTTTATAAACATGTCTGTAAATTGTTGGTTTGGTTACAAAGACTATGTTCAAGGGTTAGTTTTGATTGCAAAGTCATTTATATTGGAAGTGATAGTAAGAGTGTTATGTGTTTGGCCAAGAATCTAATTGAAATTGATCTTCCATTAAATTTTAACTCTACAAGCCCTTCATTATATGAAATTTGAGTGTTTTCATTATTTTCCTTTGAATCGTGCAACAAGCAAATTCCTTCACAATTTTATGGCTTGAATTTTATAGAATTGGGAGGTTAAAGTTTAAATTTAAATTGCTATAATATAGTAGTTCCTCCTTCGCACCTAGAAAGCTAAAAAAAAAATTAAAAAATAATAATTTTGAGTTGATGTTTATTTTTTATTACTCCAATATATGCTTCAACATTAGTTTTCTCACAATGATATATTTAACATTTAATTATTTTTATTGTATCCAACTTCTTTCATCCTATGTGTGTGACCAAATAGAGGGGTCATATTATGTTACTAATGATATGTTAAATGAATATGATTATAATGTCTCCATAGGGTCTACATCACATGCTCATTGCTTATATTTTCCAAATAGGTGCCTTATATTAAGCCTATTTGGCAATAGTGACTTGGATGTTTCTCACTATATTTTAGTATTAAGAATTGACTAGAATAAATTGAAAGACCTTACACCTCCTCCCTTGATGATTACATTGATTAGATTCATATCACTTATACATGGATTCACTCAATCACTACATTTACTTTGAGATTCTTGATATTTCTTAGAATTTATGTTAGTTCTTATTTTTCAAATTATCATCAAATTATTTCTCTTTTTGTTGAGACTAGGGGATTGTGTGTCTTGTATAGCTTGCAAGACCTAGGTCTATCATAATTATTTAATATTTATAAATTAATAAATAATTATTCTTGCATGGAAAAGTGTATTCCACTTGGGCGGAATCATGATATTTCATAGTTTATACTCTCTAGCACATGTCAGTTGTCTAGTATATTTATAAAATTGTAAATTCATTTAATCCAATGGCTACATGGTGAACTATGACTACCATCTTTGACTAGCTATTTGTAATCGTGCTAGGTGTATGTAAATGTGATTATTTAGTCATGTTGTATTACTTGGGAGTTACACTAGGACAACATTGTCATAGGGGTCAAAAAAGTCAAAATCAAAGTTACATCTATCTTGGAAGGAGTTTCTTTTGGACTAACAAATATACCTGTTGAATTTTGACCACTTGTAGATGATTTAGAAAGCCATTTATGGGTTCCTGGGTCTCCTTGGACTATATATTAAGGTATTGAGATTAATATATTACATATCATATTATTTATATTTATATACTACTAAACTCCTCTAGATTTGATAGTGTTGATCTAATGTGAAGCTCTAATATTAAGGGTAAGTTTTAATTATTGTTGTTTAATAATAATAAATTTGTGTTCTAGAGGTAGGTGTTTCTCTAAAAAATATTTTCCCGAGATATATTATGTATATCTCTATCTTTTTGAGTTGTGTATTATTATTTTATTAATGTTCATTTTTTAATATTGTTTTATACTTTGCAATGATGAAGTACGAAGATATTGTATATTTCCTTTCACATAGCATTAGATTCTAACCAACTTATTAATTTTTTGACTAGTGAATAATTAATATTATTATTTATTGAAGAAGGATTTTATTTTATATAAACTTTATTTTAACAAATAAATTTGGAAAACACTAAGAGGTCCAATGAACAAACTATGAGATTTGTAATTTAAATATGGAGGATGTTCTTGTTGACAAAGATCAATCAATTTTAATGGTGAATCAAAAATGATTTGGAATGAAAGATGAATACTAACTAATTGTTGTCAAAATGGTAAGGAGTATCATTTAGTTTTTCCTTATTAATTTAATGCTTCTAAATATTTTGAAATAAACCACCACCAAGAAAGTTTAGGCTAAGTTGGAGAGTTTATGTTTGTGGACATAGAAAAAGCATCCCTTTTTGCTTGCTTGATTTGGAAATAATTGATGACAAATTGGACTTAATGAGGCCTTCATTTAATGGCATTATCACATTAATTTAGAAGGCTTTTAAATTAAACTTAACTTTAATCTAGTGTTGTAATGTGTTTTACACATTCACATTGGATGTTGTGCCTTTCTAGGCTATGTGGATCTCATTTTGGTATTGTAAAGTGTATTTAATCACACTTTCACATTGAATTTTGTGTCCCAATCCCTAACTGGCCTTTACATCATCATCAATAGGCCCCTATGTCCTCATATTGTGCATCCCAAGGCATAATTTTACCAAATACCCAACTAAATCATCATATAAACCTAAATTCCTTATTTCCTGACATTCCAACTGGAAAAATGGACCCTGTGGGACCCATTCACCATTAGGGGTGAATTAGTCCCATCTAGGTGGGATCCATTCACCCTTGATGGTGAATGAGTCCCATTTTTGGGGTTTGAGTGGGAAAAATTGGATTTTAAGTTTTATTTTCTTTCATGTCAACCTTAGGGATCAAATTAACAGGTAAAATAGATGGATTTCTTATAAATACAAGTCTTAAAACCCTAATTCATAATCATCTTAACCAATTCATTCATCCTTCACTCATCATTCATTATTCTTCTCAAGCAAGCTAGGGTTTTTACATTCCAAGTCATTCAAGATCATTCTTCAAACATTCAAGGGAAAAATCTTCATCTTTTGTTGTAGCAATACAATATCAATCATAATGGAAAGGTACTAACTCCATTGTTTCATGCCTCATTACATTCTTTCTTCATTTTTGTTTAATTACCTACAAAGGGGTTTGACCAAGGAAAACCCCCATGCCCTAACAATTAATATTTTCTCCTTCTCTTCTTGTGTGTTTGCAGATTTAGGCATCTTGAAGGCTTTGAAATCATTAAAGATTAATTTTTAAAGTTTTTGAAGACATATCCTTTTTGACCAAGTCAAAATATCAACTAAAAGTCACCTACAATGTTGGAAATTAGACTTTCAGAGGCGAACACCTATCAGGAACCGAAGAGTAGATCGAGGGCTTCTGTTTCCACTTTTGGATTTTCAAAAATTTAAAAGTGCATTGATTCACCATTAGTGGAAAGTGAGTCCCACTGCCAAGCCTAAACAGGGTTTTCTATAGTTTTGGATACCCATTTGTCTAAAATGGGCTCCAGAATAGTTTCCCATATCTCAGACTAATTTTCCTAGAATGGCGAATGAGTCTCAGTAGGACAAAATTTTAGCATAAGTAACATTTTAGAAGACATTTCCAATCTCCAACAAGTTATCAGGTGCACACATTCAGTTTCATCCATTTCTATTACAGTTTACCTTCATTTCTAGGTATTGCATATCACAATGTGTTTTCCAACAACTTACATTTCCTTATTTTTCACTTAATAATCAATATCTTTATTTAGTTTTCTGCATTTATATATTCTCATCTAGGAAAATTACATCCCTATTACATTAATATTTGAATGTAACATTGCATTTTGGCCCCAAATTCTTTCTCTTAGGTGGGAAACCCTAGAAGGAGTATAAAGCATTCAAGTGCCAGAATCTTTGGTTACATTTTGGTTAACCCAAAATGATTTTACATGAAAGAAAACATCATTAACATTCATGAGGATCTAGCACATTTGAAACAAAACATGTGTCTTGAAAACATTTCAACCACTGCAATTCCTGCTATCGACAAAATCTATCATCTACTTGAATGTAATGAAGGGTTAGATGTTATGAAACAAATTGTTGAGATATACCGTAAACAAATTCCTTCCACCTCTAGTACATCTCAACCAACAAACACTATGGTTAGTCACGAAGGACCTCACATTCCTCCCCCTTCAACCATAGCATCCATACCCACCTACACTTCATTGCAAGTCACAACCACAATGCAACAGATTAGCAATGTGATTCCTTCCTCAACTATTCCTTCTAGCATTCCTAATTATTTTGTGGCATCAAATTTTTTCTACTCTTCCACCATACCATCTATTAGCATTCCATTCACTTTCCCTACCACTGCATACACTCCATCACCAGTATCTCTTCCGCCTCATGCCACTTACAATGATCCTCTCATCACGCAACTTTTCCAAACTATTTCCTCTATGCAACAACAAATATCCACCATAATTCAAAGTAAAAATTCTCCACCCACCTATTATGTCTATAGCAACCCATTATCTTTGGAAATATTAAGAACACTAATTCCACAAGGAATTGAGATACCTAGTTTTGAGAAGTATGGAGGGAAAGGCGATCCTAATAATCATGTTAATGCTTACATAGCCTTATGCAGTGACTTTGTTCTTAACAATAAACTATTAGCCAAACTATTTCCTAGGAGCTTAAATGACACTGCCTTGGAGTGGTTTTCATCCTTACCAAATAATTCAATTCATTCATTCAATGAACTAGAACTGATGCATTTATAAATCATTTTCAAGTGCACATGACTCCCAAAAAGACATTGGCTGATCTAATGAGATGTAAACAAAATGTGGATGAAAAAGTAACCAATTTCATCTCACGCTATAAGTCACTCTATGCCCAAATTGATGTCAAGGTTTTTGATCCACATCTCCAAAATATTTTCATTGAAAATTTATAAAATAACATCCAAGATAAATTCACCATGATGAAATTTCCCTCTTTCATGCATCTATGTATAGCCCTTTTTGACTATCACAATTCGATTAGTAGTCGCAATGCTAATTCCACTACTAACCGAACTGAAAAATCTAAACCTAGCACTTCAAAAAATTAACAACCATTTCAAAAACCAAAAAAAGGGTTCTTACAGTTCAACCCCCCTCCTCCACAACCACCTCAACCTGTCAACAACCAAGTAATAGTTGTTAAATCTGTGATACCTTTTACTTATGGAGATCCAAAGAGATAGTTTACACCTTTACTAGACACTCTTCACAACATCATGACCCAACTATTGTAGCAACAGGTGATTACTTTACCTTTTGTTAAACCATTGGATCTAACCAAACCTTTTCCTCCAACCTTTCAACCCAAAGCTTATTACCATTATCATAGACAAAATGGACATGACACAAAACAATGTAATCATCTTAAACACATAGTGCAAGACCTCATTGATTTTGGTCGTCTATCCATTTCAAATATTAATGTTAAAGGAAATTCATCTATTTCCCCACCCAATCAAAATTTGCAAATTTTCACCAATCTTATGCCCAAACATACTATGTCATTCGTAAAAGCTAGTGAAACTCAAAATAATGATGTGATGAATGTTCATAAAATTGTTGAACATCCCAATCCTATTTCACATACCACTTCTATTAATCATATGGATGATCTGGTAGAAGTGATAGACATTATCCCTCGTAAGGGCCAACCTAAGAAATATCTTGATATTATGTTCTATTCCAAGGATATTCTTCCAAATCTTCATGATGGTCATCTTTACATAGCTAGTCGTATTTATGATAAGCCCACTAATGGGATACTCATAGATCCCACCTGTGGCAAGAATGTAATCACTGAGGAATTTTTTGGTATTACATGATCTTTATCAAGATATTTAAGACAAACCACGAGCATGAATCAAAACACACAATGTTTTTGTGTGCCTTACGATAGGATTTATCATCCTTTCATTAAAAAAAGGACCTAAGATAGTGGATGTAACATTCTCCATCATTCCACAATCGTATCATTTTTTTTTGCGGCTAGGCCATCCATGCCTTCACTCGATGAAATTTGTTCCTTTAGTCATACACAAATATTTAAAGTTTCCACATGAAAATGAAATATTCACTATTCACCATAGTGGCTTTAACCCTTTGTCTTCTAAAGGAAACTTCTCCTTAGAAGCCTTCTAGCCAAAGCCCATGGAACCCATAACACCTCACAAAGATTTCTTTTTCATTTCTTATCAAAAGTTTAAAGAAAATAAAATTTCTGAATTGCCCCTCCACAACCAATCCCCATCCACCTCCAACATTCCTATCCTCGATGAGAAAATTCCTCAACCTAAACCTAAACCACCAACTCCAGATCAACCAAAAATAAACACTTCACCTTCCTCATCCAAACATCCAAGAGATAATGAAACCAACCCCATCATGCCCCCTCACATAAAAAAATCTTATAAAGTAAAAGAGAAAGTGATTGAACAACCTCCCATGGTTCCTTTTGTTTCTCCCCTTTAGGAAGAAAAGGAGCCTATGGTGGATCAACCCTCTCTTACATCCATACAACTTCAAAATAGAGTCAAACAAAATAGAGGTGCTAGGGAGCGTAGGCGTCGACATTGTCTCCTTGCTCGTCAATTACAAACTAAAGAAAACAAAGAAAATCAACATCTGCATTTGAAAAAAGCAATACATAATGACCCTCCTACCCAATCACAACAAAATGATCCAATACAGCAACCACAACTCATAATACACCCTTCACTAGACATTTCCATCCATCCTATCATAATTAATCTAGATGACAATGATGAGATCTCTAAAATAGACGAAGAGGTGCATAATGATCTCAATACATTATTTTCCTATTCCATGAGCTTAAATGAAAAATCTCCTACAACAAGTGTAGAACCCATTACTTCCCCTCGTTTGGCACTTGCAATTGTCTCTTTGGATAGTCAACCGCCCTCACAATACACTGAACATGATTGGGAGGTAGGTGACTTGCTCATTAGGTGACTTGCATTTTCCTTACTAATCTTTTGCATTTTATTCTCTTTTGTATTTGCATGTGTGTATTGTGTTCCTCTATGATGTCACATTTGATGTTCTCTCTCTCTCTTTGTGTAATTCCTCTATTTGTACCTTCATTCTTCTATATTTCGTACATTTATTTTTCCTTTTTCTTGTGTTTTTCCTTTTGGGGATGATGCAAAGCATAGAGACACCCTA
>VDFB02037927.1:2500-19610 GCA_007258455.2 Sequoia sempervirens | reverse complement strand
TTTCTCATCATCATCATCATCATCATCATCATCATCATTATTCCTTACCTTATCAACACTCTTCTATATTATATACATTAATCAACCCATCTTGGCCTAGCATTATTATCGTGCCTCTCGGGAGATTACTAGTATTATTGAAATTAGAAAATTCCTTATGTAAACGTTACTAATATTTATTATGTCTTTGTCTTTTCTTACCTTACAAGGATAAGTCTATTATTACTCACTAACTCAACTTCATGAAATCATCTTCAATTAAATAATCAACAATGATAATTATACTCAACTCATAATTTATCAATGGAAAAAGCATTATTATTTGATTAACACTCTTTGGACCACCTTACCTAAGTTGATGTACTCAACATCATCAAGGAAACTCGAAGACATATTTTTATATTATATATCAAATTTATATTTCTAATTATTTATTCATACCTAATAGTAATTTACTTAATTACTTGTCCTACAAGATAAATGGATCATAAATAATAACTCATTTATATATTTATTCTTACTTGATATCACTCTAATTTAATTACTAAAGGAGTAAATAAATAATAACATGTCTATATATTTACTTTTACTTTATGCTAACCTAAATTAAATAATAACATATTTATCTTTTTCTATTATTTACTTATTTTCACTCTTAAGAAATAAGTTTAAGAAGATAATTAGAAGAATTAAATATATATATTATATCCTTTGTTTGTATGTTATTTTTATTTGTTTATTTTTTTCCTTAGAGGGAAGGAAAATCGAATTAAGAGGAAATTATTTCTTCCCTTTTTGAATTCCTAATAATATACTACTCTAACTTCATATAGAACATTGTTTAACTTAACTTGTGTCTCTTTCTTAAGAGAGTATGGGGATATTTTTCCTCTCTTTCACTTTTCACCATATAATTATTTTATCCCATGTATTGTTCATGGCAAGGATGTGTTTTTAGGCTTAGCATCATAGCTTTTATTTTAATCACTAATTGAACTTGAAGTACCCCATGACAAGGCAATTATCACCATTGAATTTTAACACTATATACAGTAGCAAGCACTGACATCGATAAGATTATGACGGAGTTTACCATGTATAGATAAATAAAGAGATCTGGGGTGTAAAATCTGTTCAAGTTCAACTAATACTGTAAAAAAAAAAAGAATTAATTGTCATAATGATGAGAGATGGGCTGCTGGAAAGTATAACCCAATCTTCAAATAAATTTTCACGCATCATAGTTATTCATACACTTAAATCTAAACCGATTTCAGAGGGTTTTTTCTAAAATGACATACTCTCCCATCGTCTCTCAAGTAAACAAAGTGGCAACCATCATTGCTGAGGGGAGCCAGGGTAGGTAGAGACGAGATATAATTTATACACCAGGACTGTACAGTAGATATAGTGTTGGTTTATAATAATTATTTCCTTTCTTTTGCATGATAGGATGATCATTGAGCAGATGATACTTGGACACTGTTCAAGGGATAATTTGTCGATTTGCAGAGATATTGCGTCATTTAAAGTGCAGTGAAAGTATGGCTGTGAATACGAGACTTGAACGCTTCCTTGAAATATTAAAGAGGGCTTTATTAAGGGAGGTCTGATCTCAACATTTCTGGTCTTCACCTAACTGCAAGAGGAGCATTGTTGGGTGGATTTGACCACACCAACAACCAAGACTCCTCACGCAACCACAGAGCTACATATGAGATGACTGTTTACTGACGATATTAATTACTTTGAATAGAAGGTAGTTGGTGTGCTTCAATTGCAAATCTTTTAATACAATCTCCAAGCCGGATACAACCCTTGAGAAGTTACTAATTGTTCATTAAGCATGGGGAGATGAGTCGTAGGGATCTAATGAGATCTAGGGAGCAATCAATACACTGTTGTTATATCACTTTTATTTAATTATCTACAATCTCAAATCTACTTACCTCGAGATCATATAACACTTTTATTTAATTATCTACAATCTCAAACTTACCTCGAGATCATAGGTGGGAACCCAATTATGTACCTTTCTTTGTATTTTTTTTTGTTTACAAAAGAGAGCGCTGACTGTAATATCCTTGATGGGAGTTATTTTTGTGTCTCTGAAACTATTTGGGTGATGGTGCATATGTGTCATGTCCCCTTCTCAGTGACATCTCTCAGACGACAGGATTGGCCTATCATACGACCCTCGTAGGCCGATGGACTGGATAGGGGGTCACTTCGGAGCTTGGCTCACGAGAGGGGATTGGATCGTCTTCGTCGCCTCGACGGGAGGATACGGCGTAATTGCTATTTTAGCGCCTATGTGCAAGCAGGGGACCAATCGCTATTTTAGCAGCCATCGCGGGCGCATCGTGAATCACTCGCAGTTCCGTCACATCGACGGATCAAGAATCGGGTTAAAATGTAGCGTGACATAATATTTGATCGCATTGATTAAATATTAATTAATTAACGTTTATAATATAAAGTTGTAATTTAATATTATAACTTAAGTGAATTCCTTGAGGGGTGCGCAATAATGAAAAAGGGGCCAGTTTGATATTTTATTAATATTTAAATATTCAGTGGTGAACTATGGAGAATTGAAAATATTAAAATATGAATATTTCATTAAAACCCTATTTTCAAGGGAATCGCACTTTTCAGTGTATTTGAGGATTTGCCTTGGGAATTGAGCCCATTATGAGATTATTGAGTTTGATATTGATCAATTTTTGGTCTGAGCCTGAGACTTAGGGTTTCACGTTCGATTCCTTGGAGAACGAGCCATCTCCAGCGGAAAGCAATTCAGAGAGTGTGCAATATCACTTGATCTATTGCCTGCAGAGGTTTTCTTACTCAGAGAAAACTACAGAGCTTCAGAGTTTAGTATTTGTCAGAGATTTCTTCAGTTGTTTGGATCCAGAGCGCATTTATTCCTTAAGGCGCGCACCTCAGAGTCATTTGCATTGATTTTTGGTGAAGACGTACAGCATTAATTGCTGTTTCTGACAGGCCGTACCTCCTGTCAGGCCGTACCTGTGCAGAAACACGTGTTTCTTTCCTTGAGAGAAACGCCTTTCAGATAAGTCTCAAACTTGCATCATTGGAGGCGCCAATACTGTTGGGGTCTATTGCAACCATCAGTTAGCAGGAGAAGGAGAGCATTTATTCTTGCCGTACTGTTATGTACCTTCAGCCGTACCAGCAGAAAACAGGTTCTTTTCCCAATAAAAATCATTGTTTAATCTTTGCATGACATCAGATCATTGTTATATAGATATTATTTGATGAATAAAGGAAACGCCTTCAGTTCTTATTGTATTCCTCAAGTAAATTGAAGATTTAGAATTTCTATTGAATTTATTATTATTTTCTGTAAGAGCCGTACCATTCATTATTGCATTGAAAACACAAAAATTGCAAAAAAATCACAAAACTTCAGAAAACGTCAGAAAACCTAAAAATATCAGTTAGAGCAGTAACAGGGGGAAACCTAGGGTTTCTACAGTGGTATCAGAGCTTGATTCTGCCATCCTAGGGTTTGGCCATCACATGCAACCAGAGGAAATTGATACATACAGGTACTACACTCGCAGACGTGCCTTGCTTGAAAAGCAACGCAGTTTGAGCAGGCAGCCGGAAATCATGGCTGACAGGAATGATAGGGCTGAGAGAACAGATATACCTCGGACAGATATCCCTCATAACAACCGAGATCAGGATGATGCTGAGGTCTTACTCACACTCAGAGATCTTCGTGCAGGACAACGTCGATCTGATGATGTATTACGCCAGGCACGTGCACCGCAGATTAGACTTCGAGGACCGGGCCACCACATCGCGGACGAAGGAAAGGAGTGATGCCGGTCACTCTTTGAGCACTCCAGGGGACGCTGTCAATGACAAACCGATGTGGGCCTGCCAAGGCCTAATGCTCAATGCAGACAAAAGAGCCCGGCGAGGCTATGCCAGAGGAGGATCGAGATGATTTGTTTGCTGATAACCTTATGGCAGCAAACGAGGAGTGGGAGTTGATACCTCCTGCAGTCAGAGAACGGATCACTTTTGACCGTTTTATCACACAGAGGCGTGAACACAATAGGGCTCATCAGGATTGGAGACCCCGACAGCAGAATAATGACCTCAAACATGCAACCAACAGGTTGAATCTGGTGATGTTTGATGGTAGTGGGAAGATGACAGCCCAAGCTTGGATTAGCAAGCTTGATACATTCCTTACCTTGCGTCCGATGGCTGAGAGAGACGCTATCGGTTACACTACACTGCACCTCGAGGGAGTAGCTTATGACTGGTGGCATCACGGTATGGTGACGCTACATCATGATAGGATCACTTCATATCAGGAGTTTGTAGACAGGTTGGTTGAGAGATTTGATACAGGTACAACTTGAGACTTACTTCGAGATTTGGCAAGGGCTTTGAGGCAGAAAGTGGCAGCCTCGGCACTACATCACGAATTTCTGAGACTTTCCGGCCATGGTTCGAAAGCATATTTGAGAGGCGTCGGTAGTTCTCTTTGAGTGGTTTGACGTAATCCACTTAAAGGCCGGGGATGTAAAAGTTTCGGATCCCTCCACAATACATGTGAGGCTACAGTGTGTTGCACGTAGCTCGTGAGCCCCGCAGTCAAATTTAACTCCGTGAGGTTCTCATCGTCTTTAATATTGTAAGGGCTTTATTGTAATACCGATAAATCGACATAACAAAACAACCGCATTATGTCGACCGGCGTAAATCAACCTTCCCACCATCGACGTGAGGCCCTCGAATGACCTTCGCAGGAAAAAGTTATGCTTTTACTGCAAGGGACCGTATGATGCCAATCACGATTGCCCTCTAAGACCTAAGGGCAAGGTGAATCGTGTTATGTGGGCATACTATGAAGACTCAGAATCAGAAAATTCAGAGCAGCTTGAGCATTCAGATGATTCAGAGTCAGAGACTCCAGAGCATAGAGCAGAGGTAGAGCCCGAGCTTCAGATACAGGAGGGCAGATTGTCTAGCATTCAGCAGGAGGGTTCTTTCCGGCTCCGTGGTGTATTAGTAGGTAAGAGGGTCATTACCCTATTGGATACAGGAGCTACACATAATTTTATTGATGCTAGGTTCGTTGAGAAACGAGGGCTTATCATAGAGGAGTTTGAGGGCATCAGAGTCAAAGTGGCAGATGGGTACACTTTGAGATGCGAACGCATGATTAGAGATCTTCCATTACGCTTGAACAACTATGAGTTCAAGGTAGATTATTATGTTGTCAATATGGGAGACATCGATTTAGTATTGGGAATGAAGTGGTTGCACTCACTGGAGGAGGTCACACTTCGTCTCAAGGATATGGAGATACGTTTTGAGGTCGACGGGAAGACTCACATTCTTAAGGCAATACGGGACAGCAACCTTAAAACAATTTCCTTTCGCCGAATGGAGCGGCTCATGCATCATGACATGGTAGAGTGGGTTGCCGAGTGTCATTTAGCACCTTTACAGGAGGGACCGCAAAAGACAGAGTATCATCCGGACATTCAGAAGATCAGAGTCAAGCATGATAAGGTGTTCAATGATATTCCGCCAGGTAGACCTCCAGATAGAGGGATAGAGCACATCATTGAGCTCGAGGAGGGTGCAAAACCCGTCATGATAACTCCTTACAGGCATCCAAAAATATTGAAGGATGAGATTGAGAAGACTATAAAGGAGTTATTGGCTATGGGTCACATTAGACCTAGCAAGTCGCCGTTCGCTTCTTCTGTTGTATTGGTGAAGAAGAAGGATGGAACGTTGCGCATGTGCATTGATTACAGGGTCCTGAATAAGAGGACAATCAAAAACAGATACCCGATACCGAGGATATATGAGTTGATTGATGAGCTTCATGGGGCATGTTATTTCACGAAGATTGATTTACTGGCCGGTTATCACCGATTAGAGTCCGTGAGCAGGACATAGAGAAGATAGCCTTCAGATGTCATTGTGGGCACTTCGAGTTCGTAGTGATGCCATTTGGGCTCACTAACGCGCCAGCTACCTTTCAGTCTACTATGAACAGGGTATTTCATTCTTCGCTGAGGAGGTTTGTGTTGGTTTTCTTCGATGACATTCTGATATACAGTCGGACTTGGCAGGAGCACCTAGCTCATTTGGAGACTGTATTGAGCATCTTGGAGAGGGAGTCCTTGTACGCCAAGGAATCCAAGTGTGATTTGGGGATGACCGAATTGCTATACCTTGGTCATATTATCAGTGCGGATGGAGTGCGTATGGATCCTGAGAAGATCCGGCCATTGTTGATTGGCCCACAATCGCTTAACCCGACACGCTTGAGAGGGTTGCCTGTGTGGATTCTAATCAGCAGATTCGCGTGAATGGTTATTCACTCTACATGCAGCCCGGCGACAGATTCGGCGAAGAAGGGGCTGGTTTGACTCCGGCTACCGTGAGTGTTTTGAGAAGTTCAAGGAGTTACTTTTACCGCCTCGCTTTTGGCACTATCGACTTTTACGGCCGCTTGAGCTTCCGGGCAGATGCACGTGAGGGGAGATTGCGCGGTGCTTATGCAGACAAGCACCCTATAGTTTATGAGAGCCTAAGCCCGAGGATCCGAGGTTACAGCATATACCTATTAAAGAGATGCTCGCTATTATGCATGCCTTGGCAAAATTTAGACAATACCTTGTTGGCAGCAAATTTTGCATCAAGACTGATCATAACAGTCTTAGACACTTTTTAGGGCAGCGAGATCTCAACGACAGACAGCAGAAGTGGGTCAGCAAGCTGCAGGCTTATGACTTTGATATTTCATATATCAAAGGTACTCAGAACGTAGTGGCAGATGCATTATCAGGTAGACCGTATTTAGGCACTATGGTTCAGATTGCAGAGGATTGGAGGCATTTGATAGTGGCAGAGTATGCCAAGGACAGTTGGGCCTCCAGCATTGTCGAGGGATCAGCAGTAGATACCAGGTACACACTTGTAAATGATTTGATCATTTACAAGCACAGGATATTTCTGATTCCCGGTTCCGAGGTGAAGAACATGGTTATGAGGGCCTTTCATGATATTCCCACAGCAGGACATCCCGGTTACTTCAAGACTTACAGGCAGATACGGGAGAGGTTCACGTGGAAAGGTCTCAAGAGAGATGTTCTTTTCAAGATAGCGCGAGAGTGCCTCGCTTGTCGTGCCAACAAGCAGAATACTCACCAAGAAAGTTTACTACAGCCACTTCCATTCCCCGATGAAGTGGGAATGCCCTGCCGATGGATTTTATCACTGCTTGCCTAAAGCCCAAGTGGGCGTGATTGTATATATCGTATTGTGGACGGCCACGGCAGTTCCACTTTTCCGACAATTACCCACTTTACACAGCTACACATGTGGCAGAGGTGTTCTTTCGAGAGATATTCAGACTTCATGGGTTGCCTCGGAGCATCGTCAGTGACAGAGATAGCCGGTTCCTGAGTAACTTCTGGCAGGAGGTCTTCAGGCTTTGCGGGACCGAGCTTACGCCGAGCACCAGTTACCATCCACAGACAGATGGGCAGACAGAGATAGTTAATAAGAGGGTGGAGGGATATCTCAGGAACTACATAGCAGGGCAGCAGAAGGCGTGGGTCAAATGGATACATTTGTGTGAGTATTGCTACAACTCGACATTCCATATGACCATTCAGATGTCACCCTTCATGGCGCTATATGGGTATGAGGCGCCGAGTTTCCTTGATCCTCATATTGAGCGCGACAAGAGTGCCGAAAAGTGAGGTTGGTTGAGAGTCGACACTATGAGGGCTCTCAAGGAGAATATTGCAAAGGCACAAAATCCGCATAACACGCCAGATCGTAAGAGGATTATGAGGCACGGAGGTTGGTGATATGGTTTACCCCATGCTTCAGCCCTGTCACGCAAATTCACTCTTAGAAGAGTGGGTCGAGAAACTTAAGTCAGCTTATTACGTCCTTTCGTGATCCCTTTGGTAGTTGGTGAGGCTTACGCAGCTTGCTTCCAGCCTCCCGAGAGCAGGTACACAATGCATTATGTGTCACGCCGCAAAGGCGCGGTCATCGTGGTTGTACCATCTGCAGCGTTACCAATTCTTAGATGATGAGGGTAAGTTGATTCTAGTACCGAGTCCATCCCGAGTATGGAGACAATGGCACGCGAGGACTATCAGGGAATATCTGGTGAAATGGAGAGATTTGCCGGTTGAGGATGCGACATGGGAGAGTGAGGAGATTCTGCAGCATCCGGCATTGAGATTGCTTGAGGACAAGCAATTTCAAGAGGGGCGGACTGTCATGTCCCCTTCTCAGTGACATCTCTCAGACGACAGGATTGGCCTATCATACGACCCTCGTAGGCCGATGGATTGGATAGGGGGTCACTTCGGAGCTTGGCTCAGCTTCAGTCAGCAGGGATTGATCAGTTGTCTTTCGTTCTGGCTCGATCGGAGGATATTTGCAGAATTGCTATTTTTAGCAGTTCTTGGCAGGCAGTGTGGGACCACTACTATTTTTTTTAGCAGTTGGCTGTGGCGGCATCAGGAATCACTTCAGAGTCTGTCAGCATCAGACGGATCAGTAATCGGGTTAGAAATAAGGGAGATATTAATATTTGATCGTATTGATTAAATATTAATTAATTAACGTTTATAATATAAAGTTATAATTTAATGTTATAACTTAAGTGAATTCCTTGAGGGGTGCGCCATCATGAAAAAAGGGGCCAGTTTGATATTTTATTAATATTTAAATAATTCAGTGGAGAACTATGGAGAGTTGAAATTATTAAAATATTAATATTTCATTAAAACCCTATTTTCAAGGGAATCGCACTTTTCAGTGTATTAGAGGATTTTGCATTGGGAAGTGCGCCATTATGAGATTATTGAGTTTGATATTGATCAATTTTTGGTCTGAGCCTGAGACTTAGGGTTTCACGTTCGATTCCTTGGAGAACGAGCCATCTCCAGCGGAAAGCAATTCAGAGAGTGTGCAATATCACTCGATCTATTGCCTACAGAGGTTTTCTTACTCAGAGAAAACTACAGAGCTTCAGAGAAATTCACATCTTCAGTTATTTACAGTTGTTAGCATCCAGATACCTTCCTTTGCAGTTGGCGCACCTTTCAGAGCTTACAGAGGGAAGCCGTACTGTTTGTTCATTGCTGATTGAGGAAGCCGTACTTACCAGGCCGTACTTCCATTATTCTGGCCGTACCATACAGATTTGAGACGTCTTTGTCTTGGGAGGAGAAACGCCTGAATCTTTGACCTTCTACAGTCTCCAGCATAGGCGCATGTTACCTGGGCATCTTCAGAGGATATGATTTGAAGGAAGGAGTGCATTTATTGAAGCAGCCGTACCATTCTGTACTTCTGCAGCAGCAATACCAGGTTTCTCAAATATTGAAAAATTCGCTATTTATTTCATTATATGTATCTGGGTATCATTGAAATCAATTGAAAAGCTTGAAATAAGATACTGGCGCCTATATTCTTTCATTTCCAGAGTAATTAGAATTTTATTGAATTTATTTCAATTTATTATCAAAATCGTACCTTTTCAATATTGCATCAAAAACACAAAAAAATTGCAAAAACCCTAAAACGTCAGAAAAACATTAAAAATCTATCAGAAGCAGTGTTAGGGGGAAACAGGGGTTTCTACAAAGTTACCGATTCGCTTTTGGATTTGAGTATGGGTAAGAATCCTGCACGGATTTGGTCAAAAAAATTTTGGGCTTGGGTACGCTTTTGGGTACGGCAATACAAAAAACATATAAAAATCAGAAATATATACATATTTGCAGCAGTAATTAAGTTCAAAATACACCTTGGTGAATGCAGCTTGCTTAGGAGGAGGTTTCCATCTAGCATCAGGCCTAGCTTGAGGGCATGTTTTTTTAAGTGTCCAGTATCAGAGCAGGCTCAACATCTAAAAGTGATCCCTTCATGATCCAAAAGATTATTCCACTTACTGTCACCAACCTTCAGACCAAAATTTTCTGGCAACTGTTTGGATGTATCTAATTCCACCAAAATGTGAACAAATATGAATTGGAAGAATAACTCAATACTCTAGGTCTTGGAATAAATTTCCAAATAGAGTTAACAATAGAGGCTAGGTTAGAAGAACTCCATAGTTGCAAAGGGAGACTCATAAGACACACCCAAGCAGGGAAAGTTGAAAAGGATTATGTGATAGTGTTGAACTTTGGGTACCATGGTTTAATACACAAATGGGCTCTATCCCAGGACTATGGTGTAAGGTCCCTTGCTATATCTGATTCAAAGTTCACCTCTTCCTCCAAGTTTAAGGATAAATATTTTATCACACAGTTGTATACTTTGAGTTTGAATAGTACCTTTGTTTGCACCAGTATTTGTTTCAAATTTGAATGCTGGTGAACTGAGATGTTTTGGTTTCTTTTTTTGCAGATTTGTTGCAAAGTGAAACTCATACACATATAGATATTGAAAATAAATATGACAAATAGGGGAAACAGAACAATGTTGACATTAATCACAGGACATTTCATTCATATGCTTTGCTGATAAATATATAAGTTTATTTAGATAAACGTGATGCAAACTGTGAAGTAAACAACTCAGATCTGACCTTTATTTGCTCACTGGTAATATTCTGTCATAACAGCAATATGTCAGGTAATTATTTAATTATTTAGAAGTCAATTATTAGTCAAAAAAATAATAAAAAAATGCAAAAAAATGCTGGATTCGTTGTGGATTCGTCATTGATTCTTCTTGGCGTATCCTGGTCGAATCCACAGTGTCGAATCGAATCCAAGGCGAATCCACAGACCAGATTTCGTACCCTGCCTGAATTTGTATCGTACTGTACCCGAATTGCGAATTTGGTACGAATCGAATCGTATCCAAAGGCTGGGAGTGGCGAATCAGTAACTTAGATATTAATGATGAAGCTCCCTTAACTATCTCTCAAAACTATCTATATGATCAACCAAGAAATTTATATGGTGACAAAAGATCTCCTTTAGTCTTGTAATGTGATCCTACCCTAAATTGACAAATTCACTACTCAATTTTCAAAGAAATTTTTCAATAAAGGTGTAACAGTTGTTATAAGTAGGTGATCATTGGATTAATTCTTCTAATGTTCCTTCAATAAATTCTTGTTTTTCTATTGGAAAATGATACTCTTCTCCACTTCAATACATTGAAATGCAATCCATTTTTAGGAGTTGCAAATTGCTAGACAAGGTAAATTGTTCAGAACCATATACCTTACCTTGATTTGATAAGTGGTGAGAAAATGTTCCTTAACAATAAGTTAAAGATATGTAATGATCCTTCGAATAGTGCATTATTCTTCAGAATTTTGATCATCTATGTGCATTATTCTTCGATGGAATACAAGATTTACATTTTTATAATTTTGTTCCAAAATTGGTACTAATTCTTTTTCTTGCCAATCACTACTACATATCAGTTGATACCAGTGACTTCAATCTTGACTTGTGAGAGGAAGTTGCTTCCCATGGACCAGTACAAGTGTCACCTCCTCCTCCTCCTCCAACCAACCGTTTTATCTTTTTAGATAGTTCCAATACGGTTGTAGTAACAAAAAATATTAATACAATGATTACTCTCATAGCTCTTTGTATCTTATAAATTCTTAAGAGGAAGAGATCTAATCATTTTAGGAAATTATTCTCTTGCGACTTTGTCAGCTTCTATCTCATGCTAATTTTCCAGATTACTGCAAATCATCTATAGAAACAAAACAATTGAAAAAAGTGAGCACAATTTTATCTAAATAGTAAGTAAAAGATGAGGCTCGCTCCTCATATTTATCTCTCACCTTCTAACTAACACAATCACTGGAAATATCCAAATGTACACTTGGCCCAGTTCACTAGAGCCCTTTCTGACTACATCTATCCCACAAGCCACAGAATGAAGCTAATGAGGTAGCTATTGTTGACAAAGACCATGATGATAAGTATGCTTTGATGGATGTTTTAAACTGTTAAAAGCAATTGTCGGTTCCTTCATTTAGGCACATCCAAACAATTCATGTATTGATAGGAATGTATGTCAAGTTTCTACTAATTATAGTCATAGGAATTTTTTTCATTTGGTGACGACAACTCACATACAGTTAAAGGGATAGGTGATGTTAGAATTGTACTCAACAATAGAATCAATAATTGGGTTTTTCACATATTGCCCATCAATCCTGAAAGCAAATCGGATAAAGGTAAGTACAAACATAAGTTTTGTAGGGGTGCAACACCTTGGAGCTGAAAATTCCAATGCAAGTTATTTTAGTCAGTAGCAAGATAGGATCAACCCTTTTAGTTTTAAAGGCAAAAAATTCTGATATCATGAATATTGAACAAACTTTCATTACCATGACAGCAACCAAGTAAATAATTTCAAAATATCTTGAATATACTAAAGTTTCTTTCTGAAGATAACAATTTCAAAATGTTAAACAAATCCATACATGCATCCCTGGAAAAATAATTTTACTTCAAAACTACAAAGCAGCACAATTTTTTTATAGTTTTTAATCTTACTTTAGTATCAACGTAGAAAAAGATAGTCGAACATTTTTATTCGGAGATGAACAACACTCCGAGAAAATGTCAATAATCTGCCACAAAATGAAACAAAACTATTAGCCCATATCAACACAATGGGGGGAAAAAGCAATAACCATTATCTTTAAACCAAATAGATTATTGTTCCTAAAAAATACTCACAATATCATCCAACAAGTGGAGCAATTGTAAATATTTGTACAAAAGCTACACTTTGTGTGCCACAAGAGTTTCATGGACATGCATACAGTCTTCAAATTTTCTTGCAAAGCTTTCTTGATAGCAATATCCTCATTACCAACGCTCTTAAATGGTTTGCTATATATTCCTCCTACTCTATATATTTGACACCTCAGGATTTAAGCATTCTCAAATAGTAATTGCACAGATTCATCAAGTTTACAGCTGCCTCTAAGGTAAGCTAAAAAACAGAGAAATAATAAGAGTGTAGGCACTACCCTTCAGAATATACCTAGTCTTATAGTGCACCTTAGATCACAACCTAAGATTCCACACCATAGATTTAAACAAAACATATAGTTATTGATCTTCTGTGTTCTGTAACATTCATCCAAGCATTAACCAAAAAAATACTGAATAATATTTAAAACACAATTAAGGGACTAATAAGCACCTTATGCCAATAGAAGGTGACTCCCAATTAATAATCAATATAATAAATAGGAATAACATAAAATGGAAGTAGAAATGCATAACAAGAAAATCAAAGCTCAACAACAATGAAGTCTGGAACCAATTACAGAAAGCCTTGTCTTGTCTTGAAGAGCTCCAGTAAATCAAAATAAGCCATGAAAGGAGAAAAAAATATTTCAGCTGCACATATCCTAGCAAAATTGGCTATAATGCAAGCTACCACCAGCCTTATTGTCACCAGTTCACACAGGACTCTATGCTCAGGCAAAATCAAAGAAAGAACAACAGTTCTCTCATTTCTAAACCCCAAAGTTGTTAGTTTTTATGATCAGATGTGAATAAACAGAATTTAATTCAAATTCAAACAAATAGACACAGCATATACCCTGGGAAAACCCTCCACTTGAGGGAGAAAAACCCAGCAACAATATATCACTTATATATTGAATATGAAACAACAAAGTTCTTTACAAAGAGGCCGATCACAAGGCCAAACAATAGCACCAACACAATGCAATATCTTGATGACAATGTCGCCCTTTCAAGAACACAATAATTCGGCCTTCTAGAGACTTCGATCTGCACTTGACTGAGTTCGCACTTCTCTTATGAAAATGCACTATGAAGGAATGAATGCGAATATATGAATGAATGGAAATGACCAATGAGCAACTAGTATATATACAAGAGAGAGAGATCGCGTCCCTTCAAGAACATCATGTCGGCCTTCAATAAAAACGATGCGACTCCATGAAAGGTGGTGGATGAGAGAAGTTGGCCTCAAGAGAGATTAATTAAATATTAAATAATATTCAAGGTGAAGCGCCTCTTCACCAATAGTCATCATAATAAATTAAATAGCCGATAGGCTACTCATTTAATTTATTCTTTAATTCAAAAATCGGGGCTGGAAGTAGAAGCCCAATGCTGCTATCATCAACAAAAGTGAAATTTAAAAATCAAGTCCAAGCAACTTCGATTAGGGAAGTTTCAAAAGATATTTGTCTCTATCAAAAGTTCTAGCTATTCATGACTAAAGGCTCCAAAAAAAATATTCAAAAGATATCAAAACAGATAACATATTCTTTTGAAAATGATCAGATTTGATTTCTTTTGTCTCTATGGTCCTGTTGTTGGGTTACTAGTGCCTAGAACAGATAAAGAAAGCAAATCCGATTCCTCACATTTTAGGCTTTCTAGAAAAACCAATTCACGAGTTATCCACTACCCATACAGGGCTAATAATTGTTGTGTTCTAAGACACACACAACACAAAAGAAAAGATACTTTACAATATGACTCATATACATAAAATAAAATAACATGAAAATAGATGGGTAAGGTAGGGAGAAACAAATCTTTCAAATTGAGTTTAGTCAAAAGTTTTATATACTAAAGTTATCAATACACTTCAGAGATTAAACCATTTTAGATAGTAATAGCTGTACTCAGAACTACCCAAAAATAGTACTAATTCCCTTAAGATTTCTTAAGTTTCAATTAAAAATAAGCATCTAATACCACTTAATTTGACTTGAATTCAAGATATTTGCATAGATTAAAATGCATGCATCAAAGACTGATTCATTTTAGAAAAGATCATACTCGATTGAAATTACTAAATTGAAACTCACTGAGATAAAACTATCAAAAATAGAACTGCCAACTGTTGGAATCGGAGGAGATAAAGTTTACATGGTTTTCAATAAGCTCAATTACAGTAACTGCCCTCCTAATACATCTAAACCATTTCAAATAAGACTTAAGAGGACCCGGGAGCTTTCCCCTTTACCAACAACTGGCATGTTTTTACACCAAAATTATCTAGGTGAGGTCACATACTGAGTGTTCATCTTTGTTTCAATAAGTTTTGTTTCAGTAAGTTTAATGACTTTCATGATCTCCTGCAACTCCCCTGTAACTAGCTCTACATATATCTGGATCCTTTCAATTCTCTGGGACGTGTTGAAGATGAAACTCTACACTGCATTTGGGGTACATGTCTAGATATCATATATTTCCTTATGAAAAAATAAAAAAGGCTGCCATCAGGGAATCAAATGCTGTTTGTTGAATTAGGTCGCCCTCAGTGTTCCATGGTCCAGTAGAACACACATCTAAAAAGACCTTGCTCACCTGGACAAGTACTTATTCAACAGTTGTATATCCTTCTCAACCACTTCAGTCATTTGATTCATTTCCTGGAGTATTACAGGAACATATCATTGAATCCCTTATAACAACTACAAATGATCTGATGAAATAAATTGCATCTGACCTCCTCTTGAAGTACTCAGGGATCACCTACCAATCTTTCATTACATTACAGATGTTATAATCGTCATCTTCTTTTACCTTGGTCCAACTATAAATGCATGCTTGATCATATTTGAACTTTGGGTCCAAAAGCGTAAGCATCCTCTTAAAGGCAATACCAGAGCGATTGGCACCCTGTCATCCTCTTGCAAAGTACAAGATCCCATAACTGAGCTCAGTCTTCCTGAAAATATCCCTTACGAGGTTTAGGCAAGAGAAATTCTTGGGCTTTGCTACCACCCTATGAAGAAATGAGGACTGGATACATTGACCACAAGCAAAAGAATTGAATTTAGCCTATGTACCATCCACTAGAGAAATTTTGCACTCTTGAGTGCATAATGGAGAACATTATAGTTTTCTACTATTGAGAGGCCTGGTATAAATGTTGTATCCTAGATAATTTGTACAATGGAAGAAGAGGTATATAAAGCATTGCCTTTTGAAGATATGTTGACCTTGTTACCATAGTACTTGGACCCTATAGCTCACAAAACACAAAACTAGATGAAAACCAACTAAAAATAAGTAAAACTATTGGTGAGGAAATTCAAAGAAAATCTCTCAAGAATGCTTCAGTTTGAAAAGAATTTGCTTATGATTTGATGATAAATGATAACAGCGGAATTGTCTTAAGAAACCTCAAGGCATGCCTACCCATCACATCTCACCTAAAACCATTACTCCCATTATTTCCCATAAATTTGAAATCTTTAGCCACATTTTGACAAGACGTTTCTCGAGTTATCAAAGCAGTTGATGAGCATGAGTTTTCTTTACAAAGAGTGTAGAGAAACCAAGACACAACTCTGTTTAAGCTGTCAGGAAAATTGAAGGATTGAAACAACCTTCACTTAGAGCCCAAGCCCAAGCAAGATGCAAGAAATATTAGCTTTTAATAAAACACTCAGGTAATGTCCTATCTCAAAAATTAAACCCCACACAACAGCAATTAGTAGAGGTGCTAGTCATGGGGCACCAGACATGGCATAATAGTGCTGGTATAAGAGGAGCATGAAGAACCCGATTGATATCCTCTATCAGTTCAACAATCACAATAATTGTTATGAATTGCCACAAGAAGTTTGAGATCTTGCCACTGATTAGATATTCAATCTGTGATTAACTTTTAATATTAAGGATGCCAGCAAGGTCATGCAATTTGGTCCTACGCTTACAATTTCCTTAAGGAAGGGTTAAGTAATAATAAACTGAAATTATAATTAAAGTTAGGATTTATAAATATCAAGGGGCATGCGAAGAGTTATGTCTGTTGGAGGAAAAAGGTGTTTAAGAGAGATCAAGCAAGGAGATGAAGCATCATTGAGAAGACATTTTATTAATTGATTTCTACTTCTTGTGGATTATGGAACTATGGTTCAATTAACCTAAGAACAAACCCCTCTAGGTCTACAATTGGAGGAGGAAAACCCACAATTCCTTCAAGTGATTTCACATGGAGATCACCATTGTGCAAATTTGACTATTCTCAGTTTGAATTAAAATATCCTTTCAATTAGCAGCAGATCATGGCATTC
>VDFB02037926.1:227956-247668 GCA_007258455.2 Sequoia sempervirens | reverse complement strand
TGAGGGTATAGGGTTGAAGGATTAGGAATGAGGGTCCATTGTATAGGGTTGAGGGTTGAGGGTTTAATGTATAGGGTAGAGTGTAGAGGGCTTAAGTGTTAAGGTTTGAGGGCTTAAGGTTGAGGATAGAGGATTGAGGGTAATAGGGTTGATGGATTAGGGTTGAGTGTCCAATGTCTAGGGTAGAGGGTATAGGGGTTGAGTTATTAGGGTTTAAGGGTTGAGGGTTGAGGGTTGAGGGTTGAGGGTTGAGGGTTGAGGGTGGAGGGCTGAGGGTAGAGGGTTGAGGGTTGAGGGTTTAAGGGTTGAGGGATTAAGGGTTGAGGCTTGAGGGATTAGGGTAGAGATTTTACATCACTAGGAGACCCCATTTCTTGGACCCATTTTTTTAAACAGGCCACTACATTGCCAATTTCACCAAATTGGAAAACTAGTGGGCCCACTGGCTTGCCAATATAGTGAAATTGGCAACCTAACTTAGCTTGTTTGAAAAAATGGGTTCAAGAAATGGGGTCTTCCAGTGATTTACATCACTAAGAGACCCTATTTCTTGGACCAATTTTTTTCAAATAGGCCACTACTTGGACCCATTTTTTCAAATAGGCCAAGTTAGGTTGCCAATTTCATCGAATTAACAAGTTAGTAGGCCCACTAGCTTGCAAACTCAGTGAAATTGGAAATGTAGTGGCCTATTTGAAAATGTGGGTCCAAGAAATGGGGTCTCCCATTAATGTAAATCATCAGGAGACCCTATTTCTTGGACCCATTTTTTTTCAAATAGGCCAAGTTGGGTTGCTAATTTCACCAAATTGGCAAGCTAGTGGGCTCGTTGGCTTGCCAATTCGATGAAATTGACAATATAGTGGTTTATTTGAGAAAGTGTGTCCAAGAAATGGGGGCCATCTCTCTCTTAGTTAGGTCTTTCCCTCCCACCCCTCCCCCTCTCTCAAGTATTTCCCTCCCACCCTAACTAGAGAATACTCTCTCTCATGTCTCTCCCTCACACCCCCTCACCCTCTCTCTCTCTCTCCCCTAAACCCTATACCCTATGAACTTAACTGTAAACCTTCAACCCAATACCCTCAACCCTATACCTAATATCCTAAACTCTAATCCCTATACCCTATAAACTTAACCTTATACCTTCAACCCTATACCTTAAACCATAAACCCTACACCCTCAACCCTCATCCCTATACCCTATACCCTAAACCCAAAACATTATCCATGAAGTGTTAACCCTATAATTAAACACTAAACCCTACATTAAACCTTGCAACCTAAGCCTTGAACCCTAAACCCTCAACCCTAAACCTTAAACCCTCAACCCTATACCCAATATCCTAAACCATAATCCCTATACCCTATAAACTTAACTCTACACCCTCAACCTTGAACACTATACCTCAACCCTCAAGCCTATACCTTAAACCCTAAACCCTACACCTTCAACCCTCATCCCTATACCATATACCTCAACCTTATAACCTAAGCCCTGAACATCATCCCTCAACCTAAAACCCTAAACCATACATTCAACCTTGTACACTAAACCCTAAACCATAAACCTCAATCCTAAACCCAATACCCTCAACCCTATACCAAATATTCTAAACCCTAATCCATATACCCTATACACTTAGCCATATACCTTCAACCTTGAACACTATCCCTCAACCCTCAACCCTATGCCTTAAACCCTAAACCCTACACCCTCAACCCTCATCCCTCAACCTTATACCCTAAACCCTAAACATTATCCCTCAACCCTATAATTAAATGGAAAACCCTACATTCTCAATCCTTAATCCTATACCTTATACCCTTAAACCTACACACTAAACCCTCATCCCTATACCCTATACACTTAACCTCATACCCTCAACCCTGAACATTATACCTCAACCCTCAACCCTCAAACTTATACATAAACCCTAAACCCTAAATCCTCAACCCTAAACCTAAAATCCTCAACCCAATACCCTCAACCATATACCAAATGTCCTAAACAATAATCCATATACCCTATACACTTGTAGGCATGTAAAATATACTGATTGACATTGTGCATCTGATCCTAACTTACTAATATCATTTCTTCCTGAATCATCCCTCAGTCTAACCATTTAATCAAATCCCCCTATCTAATTAAATTCATCAACTTTCATCCCCTAATTAAATAAATCATTTTTTCTAATTAAGTCACTCTCTCTTGTTAATTAAATCAATCCATATGATCTAATTATCCCTATTTAATTAAATAATCAATTTTATTTGATTAAATCTCTAAAAGTCTGTTCATTAAATTAAATAAATTAAAACCTTATTTGATTTAATCTAACACCATCTCTTTTAATTAAATAAATCAAAATCCTTATTTAATTAAATCTCTTGTCATATTCCTCTCTTATTTGATTTAAATAAATCCATAAATTTGAGTCAAATAGGTCACATCATCTAATCTCTCTCATTAAATTAATTAACCCTTGATTAATTTAATATCATCTCATGTCCCATCCTCTAGATAATGCAAGTTGCATATGAAAATAGATTTAATTCATTTATTAAATCTCTATTTTCCTCACAAGGCATCTTTTGGAATATTCTCTGAATTTGAATTCAAAAATTCCAAGTCAACATGTACATCCAACAAGGCAATAAATTCATCTTACATGTCCTTTGCCTTGAGCCAAGTGGCACTTATTTCATTTTCCCTTCCCTCTTGCATGTCATTTCAACAAATTTGAAATTCAAAATTATGCATTTATTGGCACAAACCCCAAATCTTGTACATCCTTCATCCATTCATAGATTGACAAGTGGCATCATATAATTGGATGAATGTTAGTCCCACATTGCTCAACTTTGGACATTCATCCATTTTGGAATTCTATAAATAAAGAGCTCATATCCTCATTTCATCATCCACAATCTAGGCAAAGTTACCATGCTCAAATATCTCTTGAATTTAATCCATTATCATTGAGTCATAGCTAGGTTTTTTGCACATTTTGGCTTGGAGTTCTCAATTTTCACCAACAAAGTGGATCAATCATCTTCAACACATCAAGCTTGCATCATAGGAATTGGGAAAGGGCCAATTTTCACATCAAATTGGCACCAATTCCCCCATGGGATCATGAGTTTGCACATCTAATTAGGATTTAATCTTTGTTTTATCATTTTCATTGTGTTCTTTGTTATTTTCTCTCCTAGTTTGAAGTTGTAAATGGATTTCATGGGGAATCCTTGTTTTGGCTTGCAATCTCTTGTCTAACTTGTTTATTCTTGTTTTTTTCTAGTACCAAGGTTGGGGTTCGCACATTTGGCACTAGGAGGGTAGGAAATCATTCTTTCTCCTCTTTTCTTAAAATTTCTACGTTTTCACTCACATATAGAAAATTCCAACGCTGGGAGCTCAACGTCGCTATATGGCACCGCTTGAAATTTAAAACTGCGACACTGGACTTGTCCTGCCAAAATAATTGAATTTCAAACTCCGCTGCTGGACTCGTTGACTTGTAGGAATTTTCAAATTTTAAAAAAACTGCGATGCTAGGCAAAAAGTGCGACACAGTCGAGCTCTCTATCTTGACACAGAGCGATGCTGACTAGTAAGCGGTGCTATGAGGGCACCACTCAGAAATCAAACTGCGACGCAGTTATGAGTTGCAATGCTGGGAGACAGTAAAAAGGTAAAATTTAATTTTAGCATGTGCTTTTTGTTTATGATTAATGTGTCTTCTGTTTTCTACTTTTTAATTTATGTATTTTCCAGAATCTGACTGGTTTGTCTTCCTTGTAGCTTGGAAACTAAAATTGAAGAAAGGAGAAGCATGAGAAGGATGTTTGTCAAATCAAAGTGTTTTAAACACTATAGTGTTTGCTTAACACTTTTGCACGAAATTGTTATCTTTTTCTTCCTTAAGGCACTATTTTTCATTTGGGTCTAAAAAAAAGAACCTTTCAATTTCTTCTTGCAAAGGCTAAAACGAACTTTAGGATCACAACTTACTAAATTTTTTTTCTTGGATTAAGAATTGAACAAAGTATCTCTCACTTGTCTTTTGTTGCTTAAAAAGAACTCATATTTTGCTTTGGGGATTTAAAAAGAACAAGTGTAACTTTGTTTTTCATGAGGGCTTACTTAAACTAAAGCCATTGAAAAAGGACATATGCGCTTCTCTCACGCTTTATAGTGATCTTGAGAATCAAAAGGCCTTTTTGATGACTTTAGGGTGAGACAAAGCAATCACCTCCACACTTCGATTTGGGTTTAAAATTGAACATCTTGTGCGAGTGTGAGTGGGGGCATTGTTGCATATATTCTCTCTCTTTGTTTCCAACAAGGATTGATCGAGTTACAAATATTGTTCTTCATTCGCTTTTGTTTATCCTAGAGGTCCTGCCTTGGGGAAAAATTACTCACCCAAGGGAATGACTCAACCGGTAACACTCCAAAGCCAAGAGTATTTCCAATCAAGATATAAATGTGGATATTGGAAGAAACACCAATATCACATGGTTGATTCTGACAATATGGATCCGAAAGGGGACTCTTGTCATATGGGTCAGTCTCCATGAATGGAAAGTCCTTACTAAAACCCATGTGCTAGAATTTTCCAAAATCCTTTAATCTATTTGTTGGTGCAAGAACGGTCGTTCTGAAGCCACCCCACACTTTTACGGTCTTCTAGTAGAAATGGAAAACATTCCATGGGAGTTTCATGGGTGTTGATGCTTTTTTGCCTCGTATAAGTGAGTGTCATGGAGGGGAGCCAGTGGGGTCAAGCATCTAACCATTCGCTAAAGATAAGTGTAGCTAGACTTGTCCAAGTGGGAATCCAACAAATATTGTCTTACACATCCATAGGATTGTACTTATTCTTGGGTTACAAAAATACATTGCTTGATCGAAAACACCATGGAAACAAACACTTGAACCTCATCCAAATTTCAAACCCTTTTGAAGACAAATACAATTGAGTCAATCCATATATTATTTCTTTCCCTTGGGATTCACATCCTTAGAGGTTTCTAAGCTTTGGATTATATCTCGACTTGTCTCCTTAAGTAAACAATAGGAAAACCCTTGCCTTAAGTTCATTGAATTTCCACATAATATATCTTGTGGGGTTTGAAGAAATTAAGACATTGAACATCTTAGTTTGAAAACCTAATCGAAGAAAATGTTTTTGGTAAAATAAAGACATTAAACAAAGCTAAGCAAAATGAACTTTCATATGTGTTGAAGACTCACAATCCCAAAGAAAAAAAATCATTGGTTGGAAATGAATGTTCAAATGAAATCACTTCTTGGTTACAAAGGTCTTTAGGAAGCATTGGCATGCTCTTCAATACCTAGGTCTAGGCAAACAAAGTGTCCTTTTTAGGTTCATCTTAGTATCAAAACAAATCAAAATATTTTTCATCCATCCTCCAAAACATCAAAACAAACATCATCTCATCATCACCTTTTGATAAATTTTGAAATCATCCCTTAATGCTATGTTTTTTGGCCAAAATAAAAAATCACTAAAATCATTGAGATTAAATCCTTGAAAACATTATCAAAAACACCTTTGGCTAGGTATTTTTAGATGCATCCTTTTGCATATGCTTAGTCAAATTTATCAAAATCATATTGTCTAGCTTAGTATATGTAGATGAATCCTTCTTCACATACTTAGTGAAACAATCATCTTGCTTGAATAGGTGCGAGTAGATGCATCCTTCTCCTCACACATATTAAAATCATCATCCATTGAACAAAGCTACCCCTTAGATCATCATCCAACATCTTAGGGTCTTTTTTTTCAAAATAAAAAGAAAATTAAAATCAAAATCAAGGACAAAATCCCAAAATCCAAAAAAAATCAAAATCAAAATCTGCAAGCCTAGTATCTCATTCAAGATTTATCAAAAGCCAAAAAACATATGTGTCATCCATCCCTAACATCATCATCATATCATCACCTTTGATCCTCAAGGCATCCTAGAAACTTTCTACTTTGGGCATAAAATAAAGATCAATCCAAAGAATCAAGAGATTCATCTCCCATATTCTCGAAGATTGATCCTTGTTTTATGGTTCTAACTAGATCTCAATACAAGAACAGTATGGAAGCCAACAAAGAAACACTTGCTTCAAGCGATCTTAGCCATACAAACGTAGAAATGAATCTCACCGAATCAAGTAATCCTTTGACCCTCTCATCATCACAAAATCTGCAAGAAGAAAACCAAGGAGAGGACCTTAATTTTGGAATGTCTTGCGAGGAAATGACTGAAATGCTACAAAATCTAGACAACCATAGAATCATCAACATCATGATGAGGCTCAACCCTTCGTTATACATGCTTGAGCTAATGAAACAAGGGGCCAAGTTACCTTTGGATTTTGATGTGAGTACTATAGTGGAGACATCTTTTCCTCCAATCTCATCCACCATCCCCATTTCATCTACACTCCCATCTCAAAACATCATGCAAAACATTCCATAAATCACATCATTTTCTCCAACCTAACCCAATGTTAATAAGGGAAGTACATTTCTCAATGCAATTCAAACACACCCCCTTGTTAATAATCAAAATTTGGATGCAAACACCACCTTGGAACAAAACGTACCCCAAAACCCATTACACAAAAATTTTCCTCTCACCTTCCATCATGATCCATCATCATCATTTTTTCACACAACACCTCAAACACCTCTTCTCACAAATTCACAAGAAGAGGGAGATATGTTCAGACCAGGGGGCATATTCAACACCACGACATTTTCACAACAACTAACACCACTTACATTTCCACCTCTCCCACCATTGCCATTATCATCCACACCACTCCTTGGTTTAGGGCTTCCTCCCCTACCAAGTATCAATCAAACCTATATCCCAACCATCAATCAAAGCATTACACCAAATGCTCAAAATTTGTCGTTAATATCGCAACAACAAATGACAAATCCACAAGCAATTGTAACACCATCAAACACCCCCTTAACATCACAAAGCATGGTCTCTCAAGGACCAATCACATCAAGAACACCATCCATCACGCAAATCACCAAAACCACCTTCACAAACACCATTCCAAATCCACCACCACCTCCACCACCTCCAACTTCCACCACATCAAGCCAACACAACGCAACATTGCAAACTACTTTCCAAAGAGGATACCAACAAGTTCAAAAATAAAAAGCTAAACAACTAGCTACTCAAGCTGCACAGGCCGCCCAAACAACCCAAGTTGCCTTACAAGTGCAACAAGCCCAAGCGCTATTGCAACAACAACAACAAGCTGCCCAAGCTGCACAAGCATTGCAAGCACAAAAAACACAAGCACAAGCTCAATATCAAGCACAACAAGCCCAATATCAAGCACAACTTCTTGCTCAAAGACAAGTAGCACAATTGTAAGCATATCAACAAGCAATAAAGCAATATCAAGAGCAGCAAGAAGTAGAATTGGAAGCCCAACAACAAGCATTTTTGGAACAAGATCAAGCACAACAACAAGCTTTGTTGGAACAACAACAAGTGCAAAAACAAGAAAAAATCTTAGTGCAGCAACAACAAGATCAACAACAAGCGTTGTGCATACAAAATAAGGTGGAAGCCTACCTCATTCACTAGAACATATAGATACCATCGAACAACACACCGAACAACCCACCCATGCAACACACAATTGAAACACCCCAAAACACTTTCATCCCACCCCCTGATCCACAAAATGATGTGATGACACAACTCAGGTTTCTCTCGCAACAAGTGCTCGACCTTCAATCAGGGCGAACAACCAAAACACCAAGCAACTTGTGTCCCTATCCATTTGATAGGAGCTTAATAATGAAACCATTCCCAAAGGGATTTAAAATCCCCAAATTTGACACATATCGAGGGATGGGAAACCCTAAAGATCACATAGAGGAATTCCAGGTTCATTGCATGGAGGTCGCATAAGATGATACTTATCTAATGCGGCTATTTCCTAGGAGCTTGGTAGGCCACGCTATAGAATGGTTCTCTCGCTTACCTTCAGGCATTAGAACATTCCAAGAAATTAGGGATGCATTCATTAAAAATTATGCATGCAACATTGCAATGGATGTTAGTCTCGAAGAACTCTCAGCTTTAAAACAAGGAAAGGGTGAATCATTCGCCTCATTCCTACAATGATGGCGATCAAAGGCCAATCGAAGCAAGTGGACCATGCCAGAAGAACAACAAGTTTGAACCATCATATTCAACCTTGAAGGTTGCTTGGAATTTCATCTCAAGGTTCAGGGCATCACCACATATAATCAATTGATCTCCAAGGCACTCAGCATCGAAAGAGCCCTTATGACTCAACCTGTGGAATCAACATCATACCACGAACAACAAAACAACCGCTCACCATCCAATTACAATGATAAACCTCATATGTGGGAAATAAACAAAAATGTTAGTAATGATGGTGTCGTTGATGCCAAGGTGGTCATTAGTGCCCCACTCCAACATACACCTGTACTACAAATCCAAATTCAACACCAAAACCACCATCACACAACACACCAACCCAACAATAATCCAACCATCAATAATCTCAATGACCAAAGAGGACCACCCCAACGCAAAAGTTATCCCAAACGAAAATACACCATTTTGGGGGAACCACTTGAGGACATAATGAAAAAGTTGATCGACAAAAAACTCATCAAGCCTCCTACATTTGAGAATTACCAAGAACCTGATGTTAAACTCCTTGGTATAACAAGAATCAACTTTGTGAATTCCATAAAATCAAAAGCCATACCACAAACAGTTGCATGAGATTCAAAAACATCATCCAAGATCTCATCGATAAGAAAATCATAAACATGGAACAACCTACAGGAAATCAAGATCTTAAAATATACAGAAATCTGATGCTGAATCATGGCAATAGAGGGAATAAAAATGACAAAGGGAAGGGGAATGTAAATAATGTGTATGAAACAGTCGTTGCCTCCCTAAATGAAGACTACATGGTCATCGCCATCAAGGGCACCCATGCCGAAGATTGTGGAGTCACCACAAGAGGCGGCAAAGTCACCATCGCAGGATCATCCCAAACAAAGAGAGCTCCTTCATCTAGATCTGTTCTGCATGGCTATAATGTTGTAGATCAACTCAAGAGAACACTAGTGCAAATATCCATTATTGAGTTGCTAAAAATATCATCTACCCATAGGAAAATTCCTAAAGAAGTGTTGGCCTCATCCACTATCCCTGTAGATCTCGAAGTAGAGCAATTCCAAGCTATGGTCAGAAACATCATTACACCTAATATCCTTACATTTTCTGATCAAGATTTCCCCGCCCAACCATCTCACAACCATGCACTTCACTTGGAAGCCATTGTACACAAGAAAAAATCAAAAGGGTCTCGGTGGATGGAGGTGTACGCTTGAACATATGTTCCCTAAGCCTCATCAAGTAGTTGAAAATATCAGAATAATCCATTGACAAAGGAAAGGGAATCACGATAAGAGCATATGATAACCAAGAAAGAGTGTCTCAAGGCATGATTAAACTCCCTATTCAAGTAGGGCCAACGCTCATGCAAACCACTTGTCAGGTCTTGGACCTTGACTTGCCATATAATATCCTCTTGGGATGCCCATGGATCCATGCGATGAAAGCTGTAGCATCAACCCTCCACCAATGTGTGAAATTTACACATAACGAACAAGAAGTTACAGTCCATGGAGATCTCAAACCTTTCTCATATTGCAAAAATCTTGAAGCAAAGTATTACAAAATCCCCCAAGTGCCAAAAAATGATGAGGGCCCATCCACACCATACATCGACCCCACCACTCTTGTGTCCACTTCTGGGACAAAGACACCCACCACTCCCACCATTCCCACCATCTCTGACATCAAGCTCATCATCCAAGAGGATGGTTGTGGAAGCTACAAGCTCCCTAACAATGCTTTTGTGATAGGAGAGTTACCACAATCTCCTAGATCATGCGGATGTCCACAAGAGAACCAAGCTTCCACATCACAAATGTTTCCTGAAGACTATCCTGAATTCACAAGATGGGGAGACCTTGTCCAAGAGGTTATTGAAGCATATCCATCTCACATGTTATATCAAGATGAAAGACTGACACCTGAATTACCAATGGATGAGACAAGCAAGGGACTACAAATGATGCTCGCAATGGGCTATGACAGAAATCAAAGACTGGGACAAAATGACAACGGGCTCATAATACCTATCATGCTAGAGATGTGACCCATAAAAAATCTTGGCCTTGGATGTACCCGTCTGAGTATAACCATACATGGCCAAAGTCCTCCAATTAGAATGGTTAATATTTCTCCTCAGCCAATAGCAGCAGAAGTATTCTCACCAATATCCATAGGTAGAGACATACATAACTTTATAACTGAGGCCTATATTAGTAGCGATGACAAGGATACCATGACCAAGCTACCTAGGTTATTTGAGGATACCAACCGTTGCATGATTAGCACCCTCTCCTTCAAACCAGACCAAAAAAATCATGAGATCCGCTTAGTATATCCCCAACTCATCGACTACAACCAATGAGGACCACCAGTTCTCGATACATTAAAAAAAAATGAGGTGCTCTCAGAATTCTTGGGATTGTGGGACAACATCCTAGAAAGGGATCACAAGACAGGGTTTATAATGGAGTTCGACACACATGCCTATTATGGAGAAATGATTGAATCCTTCAGTCACAAAAGTGAGAAACTAAGAATCATATCCAAGTCCTTGAGTGAAAACCACACTGTGGCACTCTCTGACAAGAAAAAAGTAAAATGAAAGGATGTATCCAATGGTGAAAACCTCTCTAAGGTGCCCGAGGATGAAGTATTCAATATTCCTTTAAGAGCTATTCATTAGGAGAAGTCAGCAGTCTTGGTCAGAAAATGCAATCTGGTCAACCTAGGAATAGAGGAAGCCCCACATTTCACATTCTATGTGGAATCACTACTTTCAGAAGAGAAAGAACTCCTAGCGGCATTTCTAAAGGAAAGAAAAATAAACTTCGCATGGAGTTATGCTGACATTCCAGGGATTGATCCAAAGGCTATGGTCCATCACTTAGCAGTGTATCCAGAAGCAAAGCCGGTCAAACAAAAGCTTCAAAAAATGCATCCTCAAATCGCCTTATTGGTCAAAATGGAGCTCAAAAAGTTGTTAGATATAGGATTCATCTGACCAATCGATTATCCAGAATGGGTGTCAAATTTGGTACCTTTCTCAAAACCCGATGAAGCCATTAGAATCTGCACAGACTTCAGAGATTTGAACAAGGCATGTCCAAAGGATGATTTCCCACTTCCCAACATTGACATGATAGTAGACATGACAGTAGGACATGAGATGCTATCACTAATGGACGGATTTTCAGGATACAATCAGATCATGATAGCAAAAGAAGATCAACATAAGATGACTTTCACTTGTCCATGGGGGACCTACTATTGGAACATGATGACATTTGGCCTAAAGAACGTAGGAGCAACATATCAAAGGGCCATGACATTGATATTCCATGACATGATCCATAAAATGGTTGAAGACTATGTTGACGATATCCTAGGTAATTCCAGAAAGAGAAAAGATCACATAGCAACCCTAAGTGCTATCTTTGATAGACTAGAGGAATACAAAGTCAGAATAAATCCCAGGAAGTGTGTCTTCAGAGTACAATTAGGTAAATTGCTAGGATACATAATATCCATGAGGGGTATCGAGGTGGATCCAACAAAGGTGAAAGCAATCCTTAGATGGAAGCACTAAAGACATTAAAAAAATTGAGAGGCCTCCAAGTCCAACTTCAATCCATCCGACGATTCATAGCACAACTGGTGGAGAAGAAGAACCCATATTCTCACCTACTCCATAAGGGGTTAGTGTACAAATGGGATACAAAGTGCGAAGAGGTATTTAACAAAATCAAGGAATATCTACTGACACCACCAGTATTGATGCCACCCATCCCATGAAAGCCATTGATTCTATACGTGTCAGCAACAACAACAGCCCTTGGAGCTCTCTTAGCTCAGCATGATGAAAATTGAATAGAGAGGGCTATCTACAATATCAGCAAGACAATGGTCGATCATGAGCTAAACTGCTCATTCATTGAGAAAGCATGCCTCATAGTAGTGTTTGCATCACAAAAATTCAGACATTACATGTTGGCACACAAGATAAAGATCATCGCCAAAATTGACCCCCTCAAGTATCTATTATCAAAGGCAATGCTCACAAGAAGAATGGAAAAATGGGTGATGATACTGTTAGAGTATGACATCGAGTATGTAGAGCGGAAAGCAATCAAGGGTCAAGTTATTGTAGATCAACTGGCAGAGGCACTTATATATTCTAAGAATCCTCTTCTCTCAGAGTTTCTAGATGAATCCATTTTTAACCTCAACGTAGCTAACCATTGGAAACTATACTTTGATGGCTCATATACACAACACGGATCAGAAGTTGGTGTCTTCTTCATTACCCCACAAGGGGATTGCATACCAAGGTCATACAAATAGGCATTTTCTTGCATCAAAAACATCACCGAATATGAGGCTTTGACTATAGGTCTCAGGATAGCAGTGTAATGGAACATCATGGCTCTCAAAGTGTATGGACACTCTCAGTTGGTCATAAATCATGTCAATAATGAATATCAGACCAAGGATGATAAGCTCACTCCATACAAGAAATTGGTGGATACTCTCAAAGAATCTTTCATTGAAATAACATTTAAGCAAATTCCTAGAACCAACAATAGAGTAGCAAACGCCATGGCAACAATTGGGTCCCTACTGGACATCCCCAACAATGTTCCAAAATATGAATTGTTGATTGAGCAGCTTCTCGTTCTTGCATTTGAGGTACCAGTATCAAAATTTGTGTGTGAAATCATTGGTCTCGGTGATCCTTGGTATCATGAAATCTACACATATCTTCGAATAGGAGTCATATCCGCTGACCTACCATCAAACCTAAAATGAACCTTTGTTAAAAAGGCATCCAAATTTGTCATCCTAGGTGATACCCTATAACGTAGAATCATACAAGGTACCTTGCCACGCTGTTTAAATGTTGAGGAGGTATTAACCGCTCTAACTGAAGTACACAATGATATCTGTGGTTCACACTTGAGTGGAATGTTCATAGCCAAGAAACTACTGAGGATGGGGTATTATTGGCCCACAATGGAAAGAGAAGCACATGATCATGCGAGAAAGTTTCTACAATGTCAATAGCATGGGGACCTGATCCATGCTCCAGCTCAAGAGCTTCATCCTATCATCACACCATGGCCCTTTTTGTAGTGGGGAATCGATCTCATTGGGAAAATCACACCCACCTCATCTAATGGCCACAAATTCATCATAACCGCAACAAAGTACTTTACTAAGTGGGTGTAGGCCATACCCATGACGTATATAACTAGGAAGCAGATCTCAAAATTCATCCTTAACTATCTCATTTGTTGTTACGTGTCCCACAAGCCATTATCTCAGATAATGGGGCACCATTCAAGAATCATGATGTTCGTGACTTGTGCGAGAAATTCAAAATCCAACATCGCTTCTCCACCCTGTACTATCCCCAAGGCAATGGCCAAGCAGAAGCTACAAACAAAACCATCCTCAAAATCCTCAAGAAAATAGTCAATTACGTAGGTCGTGACTGGAATCTACAGCTTAATCCCACCCTCTGGGCTTATCAAACCAGCATTCGCACAACCACTAGCACCACCCTCTTCTCCTTGGTCTATAGATCAGAAGTTGTACTCCCCATTGAAATCAAACTCCCATCCCTCAGGATATCACTGCAAAACCTCATCATAGATGAAGAATACAGAGTATCAAGACTAAATGAGCTAGAGTTACTAAATGAGAGATGAATAGATGCTTTAAATCATTTGCAAGTCTATCAAAATAGTATCAAATGGAGCTACAATAAGAAAATCAGAAGCAAGACTTTCCAAGTCAGAGAACTGGTCTTAAAAAAAAATCAGAAAAATGTGTCAAACCCAAGTAGCAAAGGCAAGTTCGAACCTAATTGGTTAGGACCATTCATCATAACAGCAAGTTACAAATTAGGGGCATATTAGTTATCAAAACTTGAAGGGGAACCTCTGGAGGAGCCCATGAGTAGCTCCCATCTCAAAAAGTTTTATGCCTAAATCTTTCAAGGTATAGAACCAAAAATCAAAAAATGAGAAAATGTCCTAAAAAAATGGTTACCTTGGCAAAAACCTGGAAAACAAGCATCTTGGTGACAACAAAAAAATAAAAATAAAAAGTAAAAAAATAAAATATGAGAAAAAAAGGATAAAAAATAGTAAAGAAAAAAATCATCCTCTAGTGAAAACCACTTTGGTGGCACTTTGGGCAAGTACCTTGGTGAAAACCTGGCAAACAGGTGCCTTGTGTAAATAAGCACTTCCCATCCACCAGGATCTTTACGGCTTGTTTTGCATCATCCATCCATTTCACTTCCATTATCCATCGCATTCAGATCTCCATCCATCCCTCATTAGCTCGCATCTGCACCATAACTTGGTCCTATTTTTGTATCATGATCCCTCCTAGTACTACTCGGCCCATCCTTAAGGTCAGTTTGTCATGTCTTTATTGAAGTAGTCTATTGCATCACATTGGGGGAATGTTCTCATCAAATCGTATTTTTGTATGATCTTAAAGTTTTCAATTCAAAAACCCAAAAAACATCAGAAAATCAGAAAACCCAAAAACATCAAAACATCACAAAATCCAAAAACATAAAAACATATCAAAATCCAAAAACAAGTCAAAAAGTCTTTCAAAAAATAAAAAACAAGGTCATCTTGTCAAACTATGTCATCTCTGAGCTTGAACATAGGCAAGGTTGATCTTTGATCATCCCCTAAGACACTTAGGTCAGTCCTTTAGGAGTCCATCATAATAAACTAACATCTCATCATGTATATCATCATCTGTAAATCAGTCAAGTCGTCAGTCGAACTACGTGGTCTCTGTGTGTATAACATAGGAAAGGCTCATCTGTTGATCAACCCTCGAGACCCCTACGATAGGTCTTTAGGTTAGTCTCTTGGTCAAAATCTTAGAAAATCCCAAAAACATTGGAAAATAAAAAAATCAAAACATTGGCAAAATCTCAAAAAAATACCAAAAAAAGCCTCAAAACATTGCAAAACATCAAAAGCATCCAAATATTTGAAAAAATCCATCCATCTCATCTAGCTTGCACCCACAATAACACCATCCATAATAAACTGATCGTCGTCCTGAACCTTTGGTGAAATAGTTAGAAACAAGTCTAGCAGATTAAAAACCAGAACTCCAAATATCAAGTCTTAAGTCTAAGTCAGTGCGTAAGCAAGTTGGTCATCTCTTCATATTGGTAACTTATCATCCAGTTGGGCCCATATCAATCATCCCTTAGAGAACTTTGGATAAACAAAATGACGTGCCGCCATCCACTAACATGTCCTAGGATGAATCCTTCCTACAATGGGCATTATCTTTTGGCAATAAGTTTCAGTTTTGATCCTTAGAAAACACATCCTTTTTGCGTTAGCAGTATTGAAGAGTATCAATTTGTTTGTTTACTTGGTCTTTATCTTTTGACTTATCTTATTTGCACTCATTCCAAGGACGTCTCGATGATATCCTAAAATAGAGGATTTAGAGAAATAGGAATGAGGCAACAATCATTATCTTTTGTCTGCTATGCTTGTTGGACGTTCTTGTAATATAACCTTAGTGAATAATTTCTTTGTTAAGTATGTATGGAAGAGGTCTAGGGCAACTTGTTGACTATTGCATGGATAGGTTTACCTTTCCGTGTTCTGGTCCGAGGTGTCTGAAACTTCTGAAGTGCATCCTAGAAAGGTTTTCGTATGTCAGGTGTGAACAAGAATACTCCTATCTGCTTGTCAAGTCAAAGTTCATCTCACTGGGTACAATGTCATCCTGGTTTTCTATACCTTGATGCATCATACCACATGTGTTATCAAACATAAGAAAATTTGGCCCTTTGAAAATCCCAATTCCTCGGCAAGTAATCATCATCATCATCATTTGCATTTGCATCATCTTGTGTCTTGTTGAAATGAATTCTTCTTTTCTTACTAACCGCACTAACAAGGTATTATGACAGTTAATCATCATCACCATCATCGTCATCGATCTTGCATCCACAAATCATGGGAATATTGCATAAAGATATCATATAGGAAAGGTACTCATCACATATCCATCATCATATAAATAGTTTATCATAAACATTTTTCATAGATAGGTGCATCTGTGACATTGCATTTCACCCATTACATTGCATCTCATGACATTATATCAATCATTGCATAAACACTCATTTACATTTCACAACCATTTCATATTACCATCTATCATATAAATCATCACATAGCATCTATGGAAGCATTTCATAATCATTTTTCGCATAATCATAAATAATAGGTATATAAGCATTTAATTCATTAGGCATACATACTTGCATAAAATCATGACATCATCTCACCACTTTACGTTCACATTACATTACGCATTAACATATCATTCCATCACATACATCATCATTTATTATGTTCAAGATAATAACATTTGTTATTCTAAGTATCTCATAAAACCATCTCATTATGCATTAACACCATTCCATTAGCATAATATTACAACCATCACATTTCATATTTCATCATCCATATTATCTCATAAATAACATCATAAAACATTCATTGCATAAATCATTCCACATAGGCATAGACGTATAAAAATTCATTACAAACAATTCATATATGCATCCATTCATTAACATTTCATAAGCACAATTTACATATCATTTTGCATGTGCACCATAGATCATATCATTTCACATATCAAACCATTGCATTTGCATTATCATAAATAGATCATCACATTTACATATCATAGGTTAACATAATATAGATCTGTTAGTCATAATAATAATGCATGTATCATCAGAAATAAATGCATCCATAAAGACATCATTGCAAAGCATATAGAAATAAACCATCCATGCATAAAGGAGAACATGATACATTACATCAAAATCATCATGGTGTATATATATCATCAATAATGTCATCGTCATAGTACAAAGAATAAATCAGATCACTGCACATATATGTCAATTGGTACAAAATTCCCATCAGGCTATCAAAAATGAGCCCATAAGGCACAAAAAGTATGTATCATCTCAATCAAGCTCGATCCCTATGAATGCTGCCCTCACCCCTATCACCATGACCCTCTGCTGGTCTGTGGCTGGCCTGCTCTGAATACTATGGGACCCACTCTACTCTAGGTACGGCCTCGTGATAGGACCGCCGATAATACTTTGCCTCTCGGATAGCATCCTTGTAGGATCGCACTGACACTGTACCCTGGGTGGAGGAGGCTGTCATGCTCTCTATTTGTTGTCTGCGGCCTAGCTCAGTGGCTTCCTGTAGCTCTGAAGCGTGTCTCTACTGCACGGCCTGATCCCTCTCCACCCTGAGTTGCTCTCTCTCAGCCCTTGCTTGGTCTCTCTCGGTTGTCACGACCTAAACTTGGGCCTACAGCTGCACAATCAGCACATCTCGAGCATCTTCCTGTCCCTATGGTTGCACATGTGGCTGTGCCCGAGGCTGATCCTCATCTCATGGTGGCTCCTACTGCTGATCCTGCATGTGTACATCTCCATGACCTAGCAGGACTAGGGGCACAACTAGTGGATTCTATCAAATCTCAACCCTCTGTCCTCACCCTCGTCCTCTCTCTCTACCTCTAAATTTGCGCAAATCTAGGTCCTCACCTAGAATAGTCAATTGGAGTGGAGGTTGGAACCAGTCCCTATAGGCCTAAGTGGTGCCTAGATCTGCTAAACCCTAATCATAGGCCCACGATCGGGCTACCAAGTGCCCAAAGTTGTCAACTACCTCAAAGGTAGGAATGTACTATCCCCATGACACCTGTGTCATGCTACAAGCAAAGACGGCTACATATCCATCATCAGGCCGATCCTGCGGCTCTCCAAACTAATGCTACACGCGCCTAGGCAGGTACCTCTCGATCATCGTATGCTCCCGACCCTACATGTACCGGTCCTGGAAGCAATAAAAGAGTTGATCGACATCATTGGCCCATCCGGGCTGACCAAGGTATGGACGCCAAGTCAAAACTAACATCTTGTCTAAGACTTGCCTCTAGTAGGGGATCTCGTGCTCACTAGTGTGTGTAAAGGATACACCGCCTCTGTATCGTGCCATGAGGACATCGTCTGCCCCCATCAAAACTGGAATGACATGTGGACGTAGCACAAAAATGTGCTTCCATGCCCATACATGAAGTAAAGTCACTCCGGCCCCCAGCGCTCTGCCGTCCATGTATATGTACTCATGAAGGTCCTTGTAAAGCGAAGCTAGAAGAATAGGCCCCCATGCGAAGTGAATCGGCTTGTCTCGGACCATCTGCTCCTAGCAATACCCCTAGCCAGGACTGAAGTATCACCCTCATCTATTTGGGGCAACAAGACCCGAAATGATAGCTGCAACTGCCCAGTGGTAGGGAGGTGTTATGACCATGTATCGCTCTAGCTCTATTTGTCCCTCAAAGAAGATGATGTCCTGTGTGGCAAGGACTCTACAACAGGCCTCGTGTCCCTCATCCATATCAAATATCACCCATAGGCCATGAATAGGGAATTGTAGAATGTGCCAAACATCCTCCAGAGTGATGGTGGCCTTGCCAGTGGGGAGATGAAACAACGTCTCATTGTGCCACCTCTCGGCCAGCACTGATAACATCCCTAGATGAGTACGCATGGGCGTTGCGTACGCAATGTGCCATAACCCCACAACCCCAAGTCGATCCTGGTCCCTATTGCTCAGGTCCTGCAAGATGCTAGCCAAATCTCGTGATCAGTTCTTTTGAGAGTAGAGCTCCCTCGCCGCATCATGCATCGAGGAAGGTCAGCGTGTTTTTTTTTTGAAAAATTCCTAGTCAAACGCTCCAGAAAATTCCCCATTGGCGTAGTTTGTGATAGCGTTGAAATTTGATTTTACTCAAACTCTGACGTTAGAGCCCAAAAAGAGCTATATGGCACCGCCGTGATGCACTTTATCACTCAACATTGTAGTTTTCGTGAAATGGGCGATGCCGTGACGCACTTTATCAAACTAGCCCGCCGAGCCCAAGCTCAGCATCAGAGTTTTTAAACTCTGAACTGCACCGCTGTGACGCAATACAACACCGCACAACATAGTTTGAATGCCAAGCAGTGCTATATAGTGCCATTGGAGGCGAACCGCTCCTTTAAAGCATTAATTAAGGCATTAAATGAAAGGACGAAGCTTGGGTAAGGGTCACATACCGGTGCCCCGATGCTAGGTGGTCACTGGTATGTCCGAACTCGATTAGTGATGTGTAGGGGAAGCTGTCATTATGCCATATCATCAGAGAGTCAGAGCTCAAATCTCAAGGTTTCTAGTGGAGGTGTGTGAAAATGACTTGAAAGTGACCCCTTGGGCCCCTTTTAAGCCTAAAAATTAGGGTTTTTTCACCCTGTTTGGCTGTCCTGCTAAGGTTTTGGACCCTCGAACCACTTTCTATCTGGTTGAGGCTTGTTTTTTTATCATTTTATTGCATTT
>VDFB02037926.1:197226-227856 GCA_007258455.2 Sequoia sempervirens | reverse complement strand
TCACATTTGTATATCAGTCAGGAGTAGCTCAGCTAAAGAGCTTCATTTTTAGTTTGAGTCGCCTTGGGGTGAGTACTTTTTCCCACCAAGGACCAATTCCTAAAGTCAATAACAATTTCTCTTGCACCCAGGATCACACAAGTGTGTAAGGAGATAGGACACTTCTATTATTGAATCAGGGTTACGCAAATTTGAAGACAAGATTGTTCATTTTAATGTCCAAATCTAAAGGTGTGGGTGGGTATACAAAATGTCTAAAGGTGTTTCCAATTCTCAAGATCACCAAATGGCACGAGAGAAAAACATACGCACCTAGAAATAGAATGCAAACCACAAGACAATGCAAGCACTTGTAAATTTTAAACCTGCTTATGATGTCAAATCAAGCACTCAGGTTCATTTTTTTTAGGCCCACTAATCATTCTATGTGAAAAAGGCACACAAGTTGAAGCAAGCTAAGGCAAGAGCCCTGCAAAACACGATTAGTAGTTTTGGCCTCCAATCTTTGACAAATGAAAGTTTACGATTTAGCCAAAAAAATCAAAATTAATGTAGAAAAAAAAAATTAAAAAAATTAATCTAATCTAAAAAAAATAAATTTAATGAGAATCACAAACTAATCTAATCTAAAATTCTAAATTAATTAATCTATAGAAAAATCTAAAAAATTTTTAATAATCTAAAATAAATAAATTAATCTAAACTAACAAAATTAATATTTAATCTAAATTAATAAATTAACTAAGATTTAATCTAAATTAACAAAACTACTAAATTGAAATACTAAAATGAAATCTAATCTAAATTGATAAATTAAATTAGTAAAAGTAAATCTATTCTACATTTACTAAATTAAATCTAATCAAAATTACTAAATTAAATCTAATCTAAATTTACTAAATTAATTAATCCAAAGAAAAAAAATTCTTAAAATAATCTAATCTAACTAAATTAGTAAAAGCTAAGATTTAATCTAAGTTAACAAAATTACTAAAGTTAAATCTAATCTAAATTGCTAAATTAAATTACTAAAAGCAAATCTAATCTAAATTACTAAAGGTAAATCTAATCAAAATTTACTAAATTAAATTACTAAAAGTAAATCTAATCTAAAGGTTACTAAATAAAATTTTAAATTAAATCTAATCTAAATTGACATCTAAATTGACAAAGTTAATTAATCTAAATTTTTTAAAAAATCTAGAAATCTAGAAATAATCTAATCTATGTAAGCTAAAAATCTAAAAAAATTGACAAAAATTAAAATTTAATCTTAAAATTAAATTAAAATATAAAAATATAAAATATAAAGAAATCTAATGAATCAAAAATTCAAAAAACTAACAACATTAAAATTTAATCTAAAAATTAAATTAAAATGGAAAAGTTAAATTTAATCTAATCTAAATTAAAAATTTATAAAATTTAATCTAACCTAAATTAAATTAAAATTAAATCTAAAAGTATAAAATTTAATATAATCTTAAAAAAAAAACAACAAAATTAATAATTAATCTAAATTATTAAGGACTAAAATTTAAATTAAATATCTAAAAAAATTAAAATTTAATCTAATCTAAAAAAGAATCTAAAAATATAAACTAACAAAGACTAAAAGTTAAATTAAAAAGGAATCTAACTAATCAAACAAAAGTTACCCAAAACTAAATTAAAAATTCTGAAAGTTTTTCCCATGCTTTCATGCTGAAGCACGCCAAATTGGAGAAGTGAACTCTCAATTCCAGTAGGGGAGTGTTTCATAAGATGTAGTGTGCCAAAATGTAGAAATATGTAGGTAGCGAAGAAGTGTTTGAATGAGCGGAACCGATAACAACGTTTTGTTTGCAGGCTCGAGCTTGCCAAATTGGAGAAGTGTGAATGAATGAGCTACCAACTGCAAAAGAAAAAATGTCAAATAGAATTAATGCTTAGAAAGAAAAAATGTCAAGAAAAAATAATGAATGCAGTTGTGGGTTCAACCAATTACCATCCGTGCAAGCCCTCATTTCACACATGGTTTTTTGAATGCAAAAGCTTATCAATATTGCATTAAATGTTGTGTGACAAAAATAGAGAAAAAACAAAATTTGCAGAATATTATCAAGAAAATCTAGCATGTGCCCCTCCTCGTAGTGTCAGAATTAATGAATGCACTATGTTTGTTCTACCAACTGTGGCAAGCCTTCAGGAGGGAGAGCCTTTGTCAAACTAGCATTAGAAATAGAAGTTTCTTCTAACTATTTTTGGACCACCAATTAAATACAACATTTAAAACAAAAATATTTATTGCCATCCTTTCATCTGCTTTTCATGTGCTTTTGGAGCAACAACCAAACTGTCAAAGCTGGAAGTTCCTTCTATTGCCAATAGAGAGCACAACAATTTTCCATCAAAAAGATGATTGAGAAACTTTCAAGAAAATGCAATTGTATGTTGCAAAGCCAACTTTTGTACCCTTTTTTAGCATCCTCTGCCTGCGCAAAAAATGAGGGCTTTGGAGTAGGGTATGGCGATCCATCAAAGCATAGTTGAGAGAAGATTTTATTTAGATGTTGGAGTTACAAGTGGCCTAGTAGACTTCAATGCAAAATGTGGAAGCATACGAAAGGCACATGAACTGTGTGAAAAAGTGTCTTAACCAGATCAACTATAGGATAAGCACAAAATGGATTTGTTGAAAAAGATTTGGAAACTTTTAAGCTAATGTAGCTCTCACAGAAAATCTAGATTCAACAACCTTTTCCAACATCCTCACTTCCTACACCAAAAAGGAATGATTTGTTTCTTTCTTTTTGAAATAGGGAATGGGCGTCTCTATTAAAAGATTGCTTATGAAACAAAAGTGGACGCATAGACTAGGCACATGAATTGTTGGACATAATATTCCAAAAAATTATTGTCTCATGGAATGTAGTAATGGCAGGGTGTGCACAAAATATTGTGTTGAAGGAATATCCTTAATGGATTTTCAATAATGATAGGTGAATATCCTACAATAAGGAATATTCTTATTTCAAAATATGCATGTGAACAGTATTAGATTTAGATTTGATAAAGTCGATATTTCTTGATTAATCTAAATCTAATATTAGATTGTATCAAATATATTCTCACATGTATATAAGAATAGGCACTCCCTTTGACAACATATTTTTAGATTAATCGATATTTGTATACTTGTTCCTAAAATATTTATTTTGGCTGAGATTTAGAAGAAAGTGCGTAAGACTTAAAAGTGCATCTCTCTTCTTTGAGAGCATATTCTGATATTAGATTGTATCAAATATATTCTCATTTGATAGAATATATATATGCACTTTCTCATAAAACACTGTGAGCAAGTCTTATATTTTAATTTAGATACAATATTCTATAATATGTAGGGGAATAGTATAATATGCTAAAAATATACTTGATTAATTTAGTCAAAATACAGAAAAACAAAACTAACACCCAATTTAACAAATCAAAACAAATCATGATCATGATGGGTGATCCCACAATAGTGGTTTACAATTTTTGGCCAAACTAAACACTGAAATTATTATTTTTAACTAAATTTTCACTTTAGGGCACCTATAGCGGCTAAATCATGAGGAATTTGAAGATGATGCAAGCTAGAGTTTCATGACATTTTTTCTGTAGATTCTAAATATTATTTTTTCAAAATTTTTGGGATCATATTGCACTTCTTTTTCCATCTCCCTCGAAAACTAGTTTTTATTTCATAATACAACATTTTTAAAAAGTGACGCTCACCGTATAACATATAGCTTCTTTTCCATGAAGGATAAAAAATCCAATTCTTTCAAATTTAGATTTTTAACTCTGATATCTAGTGCTTTCACTTGGTTAGATAGTTTTTTATTGAATATTTTTTCTTTAATCGAGTTCCGAAGTCAGAACAATTACAATTCAAACATAGCACGACCATATAACACATAACCTTTTTTGTATGTATCAAAATTCTTTTATTATTATTTTTTTTGGATCAAGGAATTCAATGTCTGGTACACTCATATTTTTCAAGTTTTTTTTGATAATCTTCTATTTTTCCACATGTGCAGAATAGAGAGCTTGATTTTCAGTGAAAAACCTACATTCACAAGAAATAAAAAATAAATATAATAATTTAATATTAAATTTATTTAAAAATTATACTTTCTGGGAAGCTTGTAATAAGGACTACATACTTACAAAAAATAAATTTTAAATGAATTCATTTGATCTCCCATAAGGTAAATCAAAAGTGGTTTTTTATCAACATTTTGATAGGTGTAAAGGAGACTCTGTTATAGGTATGGTATAAAACTAGCGGGGTTTTATCCAAAGGGGTTTGATCTAAGGTAGTTTGATCAAACCCTCTTCAATTGGAATGCTTTAAATGAAAATTTTTAAGGCTTAAATCATTATATTTTCTAAAAATATGTGATTTCAACAAAAAATAGAATCTCCCAGAAATTGTAAACCAGCTTTAAGGGATCACAATACGTTGGGCGCACCTACACAGAAATATTTGGTTGTCTCAAAGAAATCCTTAAGAGATAGGTTTTTTCCATCATATTTAATACCCAAACGCAAAAGATGAAGGAATATCTTGAATCTAGTCTAATACAATCAAAGGATATACAATGGAAATTTACCAAAGATATATTATACCAAAACGTTAGGTTCACCAAAATGTATTAGGGAAAGATTTTTAGATTAATAGTAAGTAGCATGATAACTTAACCCCAATAACAATAGAGTGCACAATGGAAAGAAAGAAACATGAAAATATGAAACACTATCACGTGGTATTCAAGCCTCCATTGGTTGACCTCCATTGGCCTCCATTTTGCTGGAAATGTGATAATTGACCTCAAATTTAAAGTTCAACTATCACCTATGCCTTAGAAAAGAAAAATATTGAAGTAATGTGTGCTCAAGTACTCAAAGCTCTCAAGCATGTTGTAAATAACTCTATGTGTGTGTGTCTAAAAATGGCTTGGGAGAGGGCTTTTTAAAGAATTCCAAATTGACAATGGATGGCTAGGATTAGAAGTCGGTAAAGCACTACGATCAACAACTAGGATTCAATGCGATGAGAAGCATTAGGGTTAGGGCAACATTAGGTCAAAGCTAGTGAAAAATTTGAAATAAAGAGCTGAGATTTAATTGGATATAATCAAATCAATGGTGGAGAAAAAGAGGTAGTTGGAATAATAGAAATTATTTAATTTATGGAGGAATGTTGAATTATGAATTAAATAATGGTTTAATTCATAAATGTGAATGAGACAAAAGACAATAAATATTTTTTTTAATTATTTATTTAGTGGGATGGAAAGTGGGTTAAATAAATAAATTTATTTAATTGATGGATAAATGGTCATGTTATTAAATAATTAATGGTAATGATTTACTTGTAGGTGAGGGAGAAGCGTGGTTGTCATAGAAAATGTGGTTTTCAAGTTGAGGCCACTTTTATGTGTCAACAAATAGTAGATAGGGGAAAAGGTAGGGAGAGAGACATCTAGTGAGAGGGAGAGGGCTAGGGGAGATAAAAATAATTAGAGAGGAAAGGAGAGGTAGAGAGATAGAAGTGGAGAGAGAATGAGTGAGGGAGGGAGAGAAGTGAGATAAAGAGGTGTAGAGAGAGTGGTAGGGAGTGATGGATGGAGAGGTAGGTAGAGAGGGATTAGTGTTAAAAAGGTGTAGGACAACTGAGAGAGGGGGTTAATTAGTTGTCACCAAATTCAAACACAAAATTTCAACACTTATCAATTTTACAACCACATTGTTCTATTATTAAATATGAACATGAAATGCATATAATTGTAGACATCGAAAATATACTAATTGATATTGTGCATCTGATCCTGACTTACTAACACTATTTCTTCCTAAATCATCCCTCGGTCTAACCATTTAATCAAATTCCCCCATCTGATTAAATTCATCAATAGTCATCCCTTGATTAAATCAATCATCTTGTCTAATTATGTCACTTTCTCTTGTTAATTAAATCAATCCATTTGATCTAATTATCCCTATTTAATTAAATAATCAATTTATTTGATTAAATCTCTAAAGTTTATCCATTAAATTAATTAAATTAAAACCTTATTTGATTTAATCTAACACCATCGCTTTTAATTAAATAAATCAAAATCTTTATTTAATTAGCCTCTTATCATATTCCTCTCTTATATGATTTAAATAAATCCATAAATCTAAGTCAAATAAGTCACATCATCCAATCTCCTGTTAAATTAATTAACCTTTGATTAATTTAATCTAATCTCATGTCACATCCTCTAGATAATGCAAGTTGCACATGAAAATAGATTTAATTCATTTATTAAATCCTATTTTCCTCACAAGGCATCTTTTGGAATATTCTCTCAATTTGAATTCAAAAATTCCAAGTCAACATGTACATCCAACAAGGCATTTAAAACCTCTTACATGTCCTTTGCCTTGAGCCAAGTGGCATTTATTGCATTTTCCCTTCCCTCTTACATGTCATTTCAACAAATTTGAATTTCAAATATTGGCATTTATTGGCACAAACCCCAAATCTTGCACAACCATCTTCCATTCATAGTTTGACAAGTGGCACGATATCATTGGATGAATGTTAGTCCCACATTGCTCAAATTGTGACATTCATCCATCTTGAAATCCTATAAATGAAGAGCTCCTCTCCTCATTTCATAATCCACAATTTGAGTAAACTTACTATGCTCAAATATTTAGCCATTTCCATCCATCATTTGAATTCTTAGCTAGGCCTTTTGCATATTTAGCTTGGAGTTCTCATCTTTTCATCAAAAGTGGATCAACAATCTCTTCAACATTCGAATCTTGCATCATAGGAATTGGAAAAGGGCCAATTTTCACATCAAATTTGTCACCAATTCCCCAATGGGATCAAGTGTTTGCTATTTAAATTAGGATTTAATCTTTGGTTTATCAATTTCATTATGTTCTTGCTTACTTTCTTTCCTATTTTGAGTTTACAAATGGATTTCATGGGGAATCCTTCTTTTGGCTTGTAATTCCTTGTCTAACTCATTTATTCATGTTGTTTTGCAGGTACTAGGAAAAGGGTTCGCACAATAACAAAAATAAAAATCAACACAATAAACACCATATTTTATGTACAAAACCCAATGAGGGAAATACCACGATGAGGATTAAGTCATAATATAAAGTGATAGAAAAATAAATATAAGAGGCTCACTACCTACAAAAAGGACTCACTATCCAACAAGGAGGCTCATTGCCTATAAATACAAAAGATAACAAAAAAATCCACCACAATAATTTACACACATTCACGACCTTGAATAGAAGATTGCAAAAACCTTTAGCTCATTGCTTTGAGGAATCTAACACAATGAAGTACTACTGTCTCAACTCACTTTTGCACACTTCTTCTCTTCACTTGTGGCTTACTTTGTTACTTGTGTATATATTAATCCTTCACATCTTGACTTTCATTTATACCATCTTTAACCTTAGAAACTTTCTCCAAGGTCGGCTGCATGTGCTTCATTTCATAAATTCAAATTAGGTCGGTAGCTCAACATTCCTGTGATGGAAAGGAATGAGAATGGACCAATTACACACTTAACCAAGACCAAAAATAATGTCTTGGATCAACCACATTCTTCCTTAATTAAATTTTAATTCTTCATATGAAGTGTAAACACCAGGTCGGACAAACCTAATGAAAACACAAATGAACATTGAAGTACATGCTTCCCAACAAGAAGATAACACATAGACAATGCAACATACTTCATTATGCACAAGAAAAATTGTTAGGATTCTTTAGATATATCTAAAGCAATTGTAACAACCTTTGAATATAGAACTACTTCCATCAGTCCATCTGGACTATGCAAACACAAACAATAGCTCTGAAACTCAACTTCTGGATCACCAAACCACAAGCATCTTTTCCAAAACCTAGAGAACACCATTACAAGATATATTCCAAATATACAAGATCTAAAACAAAAACAACGGAGGACTGTGGAGCACAAACATTTCTCCCAGTCTATAGACAAGTAACTATGCCAAAATAGTTCATATACTGGTGAACACAAGTTTCACACTCCATCAACCTAGAAGCTACAAATCAGGAGATATCACCACCAGATCATCAACAACAACCCAATTAGATCAACACAAGAATAGAATTAATATAGAAGAAACAAAAAACACATACTAAAGCACATTTTGAACCCATACATAACTTTAAATTCATTCTTTATTAATTTTCTCAAAAACACTTGGAAACTTATCATTTCAGCACATTTGCAACATCATAAGGATAGCTCCATGTACTCGCAACATCTCAACAACATCTCAAATTTACACGCACAATATGCAAAATACTAAATTATGTTGTGTTGATGTGTTTTTTATGCACTTTTCAACATAGGCAGTGCGTAGGCACTACCTCTCTTGAAAGACAATCTTCCACAATCGGATTGTAGAACACTATCCCAAGGTCTCTAATGTCAGGTCTTGACAGTGCTTGGAATATCTTAGTTGTTTGATGTGATTTGTTGGAATCACAAGGCGGTCTTACGGATGAGTTACAAAGCATGGAAGTTGGGTTTGCAAATGTAGTTTCAAAGTGCTAAAAGTGAATGAACAATGGCTGTCCACTCAAAACAACAAGCTAAAAATCATCAAGTTCATCTGATTTAGCTTCATGGTGATGCTTTGGGTCCTACTCTAACCAAGGATTAAAAGAAACAACAAAAGGAGAAGGGTTAAGAAACCTATTCTAATCCTAAGCTACGAATGAACAGTAACAATGGTGGCTACTAAAGTAGACAAGCTTCCTAAACTGGGTTTTGCTTGGCCAAGAGAAACCTACAATTGCACAAAACCAGTGCAATCTTCTAAGGACTGTAGATTTTCAAATTGCATACACACACCATGTACATGCAATCGAACTAAGTTGCAGCAATAAAGGAAAGAGGCTAAGACTAGTTTTGCAAAGTGATTCATCATCAATGAACCACAAAAAGCATGAGCTGTAAGTTCATCAAATACTGAAACAACAAACACCATCACCACTCCCATTCAAGAAACTAACACTAAAACTAACATGGAAGGTGAACCATGCATGCATAAAGAGAAAACTCAAAAGGAACACCCATAAATCATGCAATGTTGCTTTCTATTACTGCAGAATGTCTTTACATCAATTTTCCAACCCTTACAAATGAGGGGAAAGCCCCTATTTATAGTTTTTCAAAGCCCAAATGAATGGCTAGGATTCAATTACAATGAGTGGATCAGATTCAATTACATTAGGGTTTCGCCTACCCCTCATTATCTAGCAATTTAAAATACATTCCTTGTCTTTTCTCTGTTTTGTCATCTAGTGACAGTCACTGTATCAATTTTGTCATTTAGTTGATTTCCCTTTTCACTATAGCAGAAACTACCTAAAAGCTATCTTCTTACTTGATGTGTTTGTAGTGTTCTTGCTTGGATCAAATGAGCCCATCGACGATTGGCATCAATGGATTGGTGGCCCCTAATTAGGGTAGAAAGCTCCTTAGAAATCATCATCATCTGGAAAAAGGTAGGAAAACTCCCTCAATGGGCCTCTTCAATAGACCTATAGAAGGTTTTTTGACTTCTGCAAACACGAAGTGTCGTAAGTGCATTTATTCATGAGTTAAGGAAAATGTCAGTCAAACCTACAAATTCCCTGTTAGATCTATCCATGCATCATCAAAATATCTTGATATTCATATTTGGAGCTCATTTGGACCATAAACATTAATGCGTGCTTCAAGGGTTCGAGTGCCAGAGGGTAGAAAGATGGTGGAGGAAATCTAGAAGGTGGACAGTGGACGAAATCCAAAATAGCCAGGAAGAAGGCGGGCCGCCAGATTTTCAAAATAGTCGGGAAGGAGGCGGACTCCTGGTTGTTCAAAACAGCCAGGAAGGAGGCAGGTTCCCAGATGTTCAAAATAGCCAAGAAGAAGGTGACCTCCCGGATGTTCAAAATAGCCAGGAAGGAGGCAGGCTCCCGGATGTTCAAAAAAGCCAAGGAGGAAGGGAATTCCGGAGGCAAAGTTTCAAAACCATCGAAACTTAACGAAACGTTGACGAAACCTTGGCAATTCATTTAAGCACATCAAACACATCCCAGATCCAAAAAAGGTTTCCCCCAAAGTCAAAATTGAGGAAACGGGAGCGACGGGGGTCCACGGATGTTTTCAAAACAGCCGAGGAAGGGAATTTCGAAGGCAAAGTTCCAAAACCATCGAAACTTAACGAAACGTTGACGAAACCTTGGCAGTTCATTTACCCACTTCAAACACAGTTTCCCCCAAAGTCAAAAATGTGGAAACGGGAGTGACGGGGGTCCACATATGTTTCCGAAATAGCCAAAGCAAGACAAAAGGTAGAAAGGGGATGGGGGACTTTATTTCTCAGCAGATTTGAATACTCCAAGTAGCTGAATTTGGGTAGGGGAATTTGATCGTTTGAAGGCACATGACCATTTTGGGCTTGGAAATGGGGCATGCAAAAGTAGATAGGAGCAAAGCAGCCTGTCAGGAGTGAAAAAAGGGGGTCCCTGCCTACAGCAGGGTGTATGTGCAAAACATGCACAACAAATGGTGACTCGTTGGGGAAATGCTCGAGAGCATTTTTATGACAAACTAGAATCACGAACCCAGAATCTCTAGTTTCGACCTTCACACTAGGGCAAACAAACTAGACGCCCAACCAAAGGATCAAAACCATTAGCCAACCCAACCTTCAGTATGCTGAAAATCCAAGTGTGTGCAATTGTGTTAATTCCCATTCTTCAGTTGCTAGAGGAACCCAAGCTCTGTTCAGTTAAGCTACATAGTTTATTCTAACTCCAAAAGCAGCTGGGATATTGCCTCGCTACCAGTCAAGCGTCTATAGCCCTGACGAGGTTATCACTGTGATTCTCCCAAACATTGCTCTAATGCCGGTTGGGCGTCCATAGCCTCAGTAGAGTTGCTTGGATACCCCTGAAAAGTTGAAATTTCTCTTTCTTTTAATTTTCAATGTTTTTTTTTTTTCTTTCTTTTTTTCTCTTTTCAACTCTTTTATTTCAACCCGCAAGCATTGAAGCTCACACTCAGGGCTAAGAATCACAGTGGCGTTGGAGTAGAATTTTAGATTTTCACTTAACTGGACTTCACAAAAGGCTCTATAATGACCGTCAAATTCTTAAGATGTGTTACAAGAGCTATAAGATTTCAGAATACGTCAAAGTCAGACTAAACCAAAAACTTATACTCTTTGAATTAAACACCCAGATCACTTGACACTAACAGAAGACCTTCACCATCCACTCTGAAGACTTGATTAGAGTTTGACAAAGAAATACATAGAACAACCCCAGGTAATAAGTATGGTTGTTGTGCGCACAGATGTGCCCAGCTAAAAGCAAAGGGACCCCAAGCAAAGAAGCGACAAAGTGAAAGAAAACAAAAGCAAACAACCTACAAAGTAAGAAACCTACACACACCAACTAACCTAAGGAAAGCAGGAAAGCAGAGTATTTACAGGAAACCTATACTACTCAAAAACGAGCTATGTACAAAGATATTTACAAAGCACTATGTTCAAGTAGGGCGAGCTGACATTAACATTCATTGGATTTTGTAGGGCATGCACAAGAAAATGGGCAATCGTTATCATTCTTAACCATGCAAACTTGTCTTTATATTCTAAAAAAAAGAAATTCAACATTGTAGCACTCAAGTTCAATTACGTCATCATGAAAAATCAGCAATTGAGGAGGCTCGTTGAACTCATGGTTAATCCATAAACATGTTTGTTTTCCCTCGTTCCCATAATCAAAATAATAAGTGCAATTATGAGAAATAATAGGGGCAAGGAACGATAAAACTTGGATGTCATCACATGGAGGTGGTAGCGTTGGACAGTCAAGAGCAAGCACAACATCGTTGATCGTTGCATTGGCAACCTCGGGCAGGCGCGGTGGAGGGTGCATCACTTTGGACATTAAATGTGCATAAGTCTGGGAGGACGGGGCAGCAAAAAACTCTTTCAATCTACCAATGGGACCCACAATCTCCATTGGTTGTTCCTCAAGGAAGTACACCTCATCTGCCTGTGTTTCCATTGCCAAAACCTCTTCTTGATTGCTGTCCTCAAGGGGTAGCATGCTGTCCCATCTCCTTTCCCAGGTTTCAGCCTTATTTTCATGATATTTAGTGTCATGGGATGATGACATATGCGAATCTATCCTATTGGAGCCATCTGAATACGAAGGAGGACCAACAACGATCATGGCGGAAGGACTCCAAGTTGCATCTTGTAGTCGGTCGAGTGCTTCATCTCTGTTAGCAGCTATCTTATCACCTCCGCCTTTATCTTCTTCTTTTTGTTGTTCATGCATCTCATCATGACGTTCACTCATTTCCTCTTGCTCACTATCACTATAAATGGAGAAGGAGCTCCTCTCCCAATCTGGAAACTCTAGTGCACCACCGTTTGGGGGCTCAAGGAGTATGTATTCATCGCTATCATTTTCTGGGATGTGATCTTCCTTGGCATGAGCATACCTTCGTAGTATAGCTCCCAATGGAAAGAAGTCATAAATTGATGGAACCTCATTAAGGGGACCAAAGTCTACTGCACAATTTCTCTCTAAAGACTCGCCAAAAATCCCATCGTCCATGGTACACAACTGCTTTTCAAGAGGAAGAACTTCTTGGTGACTGGTGGACAACATTCTCGCTTGATCTACTTCATCGCTCGGAAGTCTGAGACTGTATTGTTGTCCTTCTATTGCTACCCCAACATCCTCTTGAGGTCCACCTTCAACTAAGCCATCACTTGATTCAGACTTTTGGTCTTCTTTTTCGATATGGGCAGCAAGTAGAGGAGGTTGGGTACTTGGTTGCCTTGCTTGTTCTTTAACTTGATTGATGACTCTTGGCCCAGTTCACATGTGAACTCCGAGTGTGATGAATTATTAAGTCTACACCAATTTGGCAATAGTAGAACCTCCAAATCCACTTGGTATTTTAGCTTTGACCATTCCTTTGCTAATCTGGAGATGAGCTGGCCATATCTTTCCGCTATTGAGTCCTCATCATCACTTGAAAAGGAATTTTGATGGTAGATAGCAATAGCGAGTGGTTGCTCCCACTCCTCCAAATCTACATTTTTAGATTCTCGATCGCTGTCATTGTAGATGGAGAGGTCTTTCGACCTAATTTTGCTTATGCTTTTACCATCTCCTTCTACTGCCCCAAGGCTTTCAGCCTCCTCTTCTTCCTGATCTTCAGCATCTTCATTCGCTGTCCCAGCATGCACGATTGTAGACTTCATTGGTTCATCATCACCTACCAATTGCTCTTCTTCTAAAGTGGAGGACTTCCCTTGATTGGTGGAGGGAAGGCCTTCTAAATTAATTTCAATCAGATTTTGACCAAGGCACCTTGCTATCCTAGTAAAATCTGCCTCTTCCTCCTGGTTTTCAACTTCAATGTTTGCTGCTCCAACATCAACTTGTATCAAATTTCTTGGTTCATCCTTACTTTGCTGTCCTCCGGATGTTGACAACTCTTCTGCCTCATGGGATAACTTCTCTTCATTATGATTTGGCTACTCCAACTTGTTCGAACAACCCTTGGCTTGGGCAATGGTGTTGTCACATGATGGAAACATAAATTCTGAATGTGGTGCATTGTGAAATCTACACCAACTTACCATTAGTACTTCCTCCAATCTTGGTCCATCCTTGCTACTCAAATGTTCCTAGATCAACTCTTTGAATGCCTTAGCTGCCATGGTTGTCAACTCTTCCTCTGAGTCTGCAAGGGCTAAAGGCTAATAGATTTACCAAAAGGGAATTTCTCCTTGCAACACCCTTTCAATTCTGCTCAAGAATGTGAGACACCCCAACTCATTGTGCCTATGAGTGCAATGGATCCGACATCTATCCACCAATGCAAAATACTGCAATGGTTGCTTCAGTCTCTTATTCAAATTTGCATGCAGTTGAGTGATGTCAATTTGTGCATGCTGCTCCATTTTGACTCAACTTCTTTTGCCTTTAATTTTATTTTATTTTTAGCATTGAAAGAGATCTCCCTATCTTAGATTTCTTCTTGAAAGGTCACTTTTCGATTTCCAACTTTTAGCTTTGTAGCCTCAACATGTCATGCCCTCCTTCTAGCGCTAGTTCTGTTGATCGCGTTAGGAGGAGGGCATAAAATGAATCATTTCCAACCTTCAATTTTGCATTCCCAACATGTTAGCCATCCCTCTAGTGCCAGTTCTGTTGATGTGTTTTTTATGCACTTTTCAATACAGGCAGTGTGTAGGCACTACCTCTCTTGAAAGACAATCTTCCACAATCGGATTGCAGAACACTATCCCAAAGTCTCTAATGTTAGGTCTTGACAGTGCTTGGAATATCTTAGTTGTTTGATGTGATTTGCTAGAATCACAAGGTGATCTTACAGATGAGTTACAAAGCATTTAAGTTGGGTTTGCAAATGCAGTTTCAAAGTGCTGAAAGTGAATGAACAGTGGCTGTCCACTCAAAACAACAAGTTGAAAATCATCAAGTTCATCTGATTTAGCTTCATGGTGATGCTTTGGGTCCTACTGTAACCAAGGATTAAAAAAAACAACAAAATGATAAGGGTTAAGAAAGCTATTCTAATCCTAAGCTACAAATGAACAGTAACAATGGTGGCTGCTAAAGTAGACAAGCTTCCTAAACTAGGTTTTGCTTGGCCAAGAGAAACCTATAATTGCACAAAATCAGTGCAATCTTCTAAGGACTATAGATTTTTATATTGCATACACACACCATGTACATGCAATCGAACTAAGTTGTAGCAATAAAGGAAAGAGGCTAAGACAAGCTTTGCAAAGTGATTCATCATCAATGAACCACAAAAAACATGAGTTGGAAATTCATTAAATACTAAAACGACAAACACCATCACCACTCCCATTCAAGAAACTAACACTAAAACTAACATGGAAGGTGAACCATGCATGCATAAAGAGCAAACTCAAAAGGAACACCCATAAATCATGCAATGTTGCTTTCTATTATTGCAGAATGTATTTACATAAATTCTTCAACCCTTACAAATGAGGGGTAAGCCCCTATTTATAGTTTTCCAAAGCCCAAATTAATGGCTAGGATTCAATTACAATGAGTGGATCATATTCAATTACATTAGGGTTTCACCTACCGCTCATTATCTAGCAATTTAAAATACATTCCTTGTCTTTTGTCTATTTTTTCATCTAGTGACAGTCACTGTAGCAATTTTTTCATTTAGCTGATTGCCCTTTTCACTATAGCAAAAACTATCTAAAAGTTGTCTTCTTACTTGATGTGTTTGCAGTGTTCTTCCTTGGATCAAATGAGCCCGTCGACGATTGCCATCAATGGATTGGTGGCCCCTAATTAGGGCAGAAAGCTCCTTAGAAATCATCATCATCTGGAAAAAGGTAGGACAACTCCCTCAATGGGCCTCTTTGATAGACCTACAGAAGGCTTCTTGACTCCTGCATACACGAAGTGTTGTAAGTGCATTTATACACGAGTTAAAGAAAATGTCAGTCAAACCTATAATTTCCTTGTTAGATTTATCCATGCATCATCAAAATATCTTGATATTGATATTTGGAGCTTATTTGGACCATAAAAATTAATGCATGCTTCAAGGGTGCGAGCGTCAGAGGGCAGAAAGATGGCGGAGGAAAGCTAGAAGGCAGACAGTGGACGAAATCCAAAATAGCCAGGAAGAAGGCGGGCCGCCAGATTTTCAAAATAGTCGGGAAGGAGGCGGACTCCTGGTTGTTCAAAACAGCTAGGAAGGAGGCAGGTTCCCAAATGTTCAAAATAGCCAAGAAGAAGGTGACCTCCCGGATGTTCAAAATAGCCAGGAAGGAGGCAGGCTCCCGGATGTTCAAAACAGCCAAGGAGGAAGGGAATTCCGGAGGTAAAGTTTCGAAACCATTGAAACTGAACAGAACGTTGACGAAACCTTGGTAGTTCATTTAAGCACATTAAACACATCCCAGATCCAAAAAAGGTTTCCCCCAAAGTCAAAATTGAGGAAACGGGAGCGACGGGGGTTTGCAGATGTTTCCAAAACAACCAAGGAGGAAAGGAATTCCGAAGGAAAAGTTCTGAAACCATTGAAACTTAACGGAACATTGACGAAACCTTAGCAGTTCATTTACGCATTTCAAACACATCCTTGATCCAAAAAAGGTTTCCCTCAAAGTAAAAAATGTGGAAACAGGAGTGACAGGGGTCCACGCATGTTTCCGAAATAGCCAAAGCAAGACAAAAGGTAGAAAGGGGATGGGGGACTTTATTTCTCAGTGGATTTCAATACCCCAATTAGGTGAATTTGGGTAGGGGAATTTGATAGTTTGAAGGCACATGACCATTTTCGGCTTGGAAATGGGGCACACAAAACAAGAGAGGAGCAAAGTAGCCTATCGGGAGTGAAAAAAGGGGGTCCCTGCCTATAGCGGGGTGTGTGTGCAAAATATTAACAACAAATGGCTACTCGCTGGGGAAATGCTCGAGAGCATTTTGATGACAAACTGGAATCACGAACCCAAAATCTCTAGTTTCGACCTTCACACTAGGGAAAACAAACTAGATGCCCAACCAAAGGATCAAAACCATTAGCCAACCCAACCTTTAGTATGCTGAAAATCCAAGTGTGTGCAATTGCGTTAATTCCCATTCTTCAGTTGCTACAAGAACTCAAGCTCCATTCAGTTAAGCTACGTAGTTTATTCTAACTCCAAAAGCATCTGAGACATTGCCTCGCTGCTAGTCAGGTGTCCATAGCCTCGATGAGGTTATCACTGTGATTCTCCCGGACATTGCTCTACTACCGTCTGGGCATCCATAGCCCTGGTAGAGTTGCTTGGATACCCCTGAAATTTTGAAATTTCTCTTTCTTTTAATTTTCAATGTTTTCTTTATTTCTTTCTTTTTTTCTCTTTTTAGCTCTTTCATTTCAACCTGCAAACATTGAAGCTCGCGCTTAGGGCTGAGAATCACAGTGGCACTGGAGCATAATTTTAGATTTTTCACTTAACTAGACTTCACAAAAAGCTCTATAGTGACCGTTGAATTCTTAAGATGTGTAAGAGCTATAAGATTTCAGAATACGTCAAAGTTAGACTAAACCAACAACTTATCCTCTTCGAATTAAACACCTAGATCGCTTGACACTAATAGAAGACCTTCACCATCTACTCTAAAGACGTGATTAGATTTTGACAAAGAAATACATAGAACAACCCTAGACAATAAGTATGGTTGTTGTGTGCATAGATGTGCCCAGCTAAAAGTAAAGGGACCCCAAGCAAAGCAGTGACAAAGCAAAAGGAAACAAAAGAAAACAACCTACAAAGCGAGCAACCTACACACACCAACTAACTTAAGGAAAGCAGGAAAGCAGAGTATTTACAGGAAACCTATACTACTCAAAAATGAGCTATGTACAAAGATATTTACAAAGCACAATGTTCAGGCAGGGTGAGCTGACACTAACGTTCATTGGATTTTGCAAAGCATGCATAAGCAAATGGGCAATCGTTATCATTCTTAACCATGCAAACTTGTCTTTATATTCTGAAAAAAAAAAATTCAACATTGCAGCACTCAAGTTCAATCACGTCATCATGAAAAATCAGCAATTGAGGAGGCTCGTTGAACCCATGGTTAATCCATAAACATGTTTTTTTTCCCTCGTTCCCATAATCAAAATAATAAGTGCAATTATGAGAAAGAATAGGGGCAAGGAAGGATAAAACCTGGATGTCATCACACAGAGGTGGTAGCGTTGAACAGTCAAGAGCAAACACAACATCGTTGATCGTTGCATTGGCAACCTCAGGCGGGCGCGGTGGAGGGTGCAACACTTTGGACATTAAATGTGCATAAGGCTGGGACGGGGCAGCAAACAACTCTTTCAATCTACCAATGGGACCCACAACCTCCACTAGTTGTTCCTCAAGGAAGTAGACCTCATCTGCCTGGGTTTCCATTGCTAAAACCTCTAATTGATTGCTATCCTCAAGGGGCAGCATGCTGTCCCATCTCCTTTCCCAGGTGTCAGCCTTATTTTTATGATGTTTAGTGTCATGGGACGATGACATATGCGAATCTATCCTATTGGAGCCATCTGAATATGAAGGAGGACCAACAACGATCATGGCGGAAGGACTCCAAGTTACATCTTGTAGTCGGTCGAGTGCTTCATCTCTGTTAGCAGCTATCTCAGCACCTCCACCTTTGTCTTCTTCTTTTTGTTATTCATGCATCTCATCATGACGTTCACTCATTTCCTCTTGCTCACTATCACTATAAATGGAGAAGGAGCTCGTCTCCCAATCTAGAAACTCTAGTGCATCACCGTTTGGGGCTCAAGGAGTATGTATTCATCGCTATCATTTTCTGGGATGTGATCTTCTTCGGCATGAGCATACCTTCATAGTGCAGCTCCCAATGGAAAGAAGTCATCAATTGATGGAACCTCATCAATAGGACCAAAGTCTACTAAACAATTTCCCTCTGAAGACTCGCCAAAAATCCCATCGTCCATGGTACACAACTGCTCTTCAAGAGGAAGAACTTCTTGGTGACTAGTGGACAACATTCCCGCTTGATCTACTTCATCGCTCAGAAGTCTGAGACTGTATAGTTGTCCTTTTATTGCTGCCCCAACATCCTCTTGAGGTCCACCTTCAACTGAGCCATCACTTGATTCAGACGTTTGGTCTTCTTTTTCGATATGGGCAGCAAGTAGAGGAGGTTGGGTACTTGGTTGCCTTGCTTGTTCTTTGACTTGCTTGATGACTTCTTGGCTCAGTTCACATGTGAACTCTGAGTGCGATGAATCATGAAGTCTGCACTAATTTGGCAATAGTAGAACCTCCAAATCCACTTGGTATTTTAGGTCTGACGAATCCTTTGCTAATCTGGAGATGAGTTTTCCATATCATTCTGCTATTGAGTCCTCATCATCACTTGAAAAGGAATTTTGATGGTAGATAGCAGTAGCGAGTGGTTGCTCCCACCCCTCCAAATCTGCATTTTTAGATTCTCGATCGCTGTCATTATAGATGGAGAAATATTTCGACCTGATTTTGCTTATGCTTTTACCATCTCCTTCTGTGCTCCAAGGCTTTCAGCCTCCTCTTCTTCCTGATCTTTAGCATCTTCATTGGTTGTCCCAGCATGCATGACTCTAGACTTCATTGGTTCATCATCAGCTACCAATTGCTCTTCTTCAAGAGTGGACTTCCCTTGATTCTAAATTAATTTCAATTAGATTTTCACCAAGGCACCTTGCTATCCTAGTAAAATCTACCTCTTCTTCCTAGTTTTCAACTTTAATGTTTGCTGCTCCAACATCAACTTGTATCAAATTTCTTGGTTCATCCTTACTTTGCTTTCCTTCGGATGTTGACAACTCTTCTGCCTCATGGGATAACTTCTCTTCATTGGGATTTGGCTGCTCCAACTTGTTCGAACAACCCTTGGCTTGAGCAATGATGTTGTCACATGATGGACACAAATTCTAAATGTGGTGCATTGTGATATCTACACCAACTTGCCATTAGTACTTCCTCCAATCTTGGTCCATCCTTGCTACACAAATGTTCCTGGATCAGCTCCTTGAATGCCTTGGCTGCCATGGTTGTCAACTCTTCCTCTGAGTCTGCAAGGGCTAAAGGCTGATAGATTTCCCAAAAGGGAATTTCTCCCTGCAATACCCTTTCAATTCTACTCAAGAATGTGAGACACCCCAACTCATTGTGCCTATGAGTGCAATGGATCCGACATCTATCCACCAATGCAAACTACTGCAATGGCTTCTTCAGTCTCTTATTCAAATTTGCATGCAGTTGAGTGATTTCAATTTGTGCATGCTGCTCCATTTTGACTCAACTTCTTTTTCCTGCAAAATTTTCTAATTTTTAGCATTGAAAGATATCTCCCTATCTTAGATTTCTTCTTGAAAGGTCACTTTTCGATTTCCAACTTTCAACTTTGTAGCCTCAACATGTCATGCCCTCCTTCTAGCACTAGTTCTGTTTATGGCATTAGGAGGAGGAGGGCATAAATTGAATCACTTTCAACCTTCAACTTTGCATTCCCAATGTGTCAGCCCTCCCTCTAGCGCTAGTTCTGTTGATGTGTTTTTTATGCACTTTTCAACACAGGTTGTGCGTAGGCACTACCTCTCTTGAAAGACAATGTTCCACAATTGGATTGTAGAACACTATCCCAAGGTCTCTAATATCAGGTCTTGACAGTGCTTGGAATATCTTAGTTGTTTGATGTGATTTGCTAGAATCACAAGGCGGTCTTACGGATGAGTTACAAAGCATGGAAGTTGGGTTTGCAAATGCAATTTCAAAGTGCTGAAAGTGAATGAACAGTGGCTATCCACTCAAAATAGCAAGTTGAAAATCATCAAGTTCATCTGATTTAGCTTCATGGTGATGCTTTGGGTCCTACTCTAACCAAGGATTAAAAGAAACAACAAAAGGAGAAGGGTTAAGAAAGCTATTCTAATCCTAAGCTACAAATGAATAGTAACAATGGTGGCTACTAAAGTAGACAGGCTCCTAAACTGGGTTTTGCTTGGCCAAGAGGAACCTACAATTTCACAAAACCAGTGCAATATTCTAAGGACTGTAGATTTTCAAATTTCATACACACACCATGTACATGCAATCGAACTAAGTTGCAACAATAAAGGAAAGAGGCTCAGACTAGCTTTGCAAAGTGATTCTTCATCAATGAACCACAAAAAATATGAGTTGGAAGTTCATCAAATACTAAAACAACAAACACCATCACCACTCCCATTCAAGAAACTAACACTAAAACTAACATAGAAGGTGAACCATGCATGCATAAAGAGAAAACTCAAAAGGAACACCCATAAATCATGCAATGTTGATTTCTATTACTGCAAAATGTCTTTACATCAATTCTCCAACCCTTACAAATGAGAGGCAAGCCCCTATTTATAGTTTTCCAAAGCCCAAATGAATGGCTAGGATTCAATTACATTAGGGTTTCACCTACCCCTTATTATCTAGCAATTTAAAATACATTCCTTGTCTTTTGTCTATTTTTTCATCTAGTGACAGTCACTGTAGCAATTTTGTCATTTAGCTGATTGCCATTTTCACTGTAGCAGAAACTGCCTAAAAGTTGTCTTCTTACTTGATGTGTTTGTAGTGTTCTTCCTTGGATCAAATGAGCCCGTTGACGATTGGCATCAATGGATTGGTGGCCCCTAATTAGGGTAGAAAGCTCCTTAGAAATCATCATCATCTAGAAAAAGGTAGGACAACTCCCTCAATGGGCCTCTTCGACAGACCTACAGAAGGCTTCTTGACTCCTGCAAACACGAAGTGTTGTAAGTGCATTTATACATGAGCTAAGGAAAATGTCAGTCAAACCTACAAATTCCCTATTAGATCTATCCATGCATCATAAAAATATCTTGATATTCATATTTGGAGCTCATTTGGACCATAAACATTAATGCATGCTTCAAGGGTGCGAGTGCCAGAGGATAGAAAGATGGTGGAGGAAAGCCAGAAGGCGAACAGTGGATGGAAGCTAAAATAGCCAAGAAGAAGGCAGACCCCCGGATGTTCAAAACAACCGGGAAGGAGGCAGGCTCCCAGATGTTCAAAATAGCCAGGAAGGAGGCAGGCTCCCGGATGTTCAAAATAGTTGGGAAGAAGGCGAGCTCCCAGATGTTCAAAACAACCAGGAAGGAGGCAGGCTCCCGGATGTTCAAAACAGCCAAGGAGGAAGGGAATTTCAGAGGAAAAGTTTTCAAACCATCGAAACTTGACGAAATGTTGATGAAACCTTGGTATTTCATTTAAGCACATCAAACACATCCCAGATCCAAAAAGGTTTCCCCTAAAGTCAAAATTGAGGAAACGGGAGCGACGGGGGTCCGCAGATGTTTCCAAAACAGCCAAGGAGGAAGGGAATTCTGAAGGCAAAGTTCTGAAACCATCGAAACTTAATAGAACATTGACAAAACCTTGGTAGTTCATTTATGCACTTCAAACACATCCCCGATCCAAAAAAGGTTTCCCCCAAAGTCAAAAATGTGGAAACGGGAGTGACGGGGGTCCACGTATGTTTCCGAAACAGCCAAAGTAAGACAAAAGGTAGAAAGGGCATGGGGGACTTTATTTCTTAGCGGATTTGAATACCCCAAGTAGGTGAATTTGGATAGGCGAATTTTATCATTTGAAGGAACATGACCATTTTGGGCTTGGAAATGGGGCACACAAAACAAGACAGGAGCAAAGCAGCCTATCGGGAGTGAAAAAAAGGGGGTCCCTGCCTATAGCGGGGTGTGTATGCAAAACATGCACAACATGTTGGAATCAATGACAACATTAATGAAAATGCCACCAAACTTGCTCATACTTGCAACAATCTCCCCCTTTGTCATTGATGACAACACATGATGTGAAAAACTATCAAGGACAACTCTCTTCATCTTCATGACTCTCTCTCTGATTTCTTTCTTCTACTATTTTTCACATGACTTTCTCTCCTCCTTTGACATCAATGGAAAAGAATAAAAGCTTTGATTATCCCCCCTTAGGAGTACACCCATTCAACTAATACTGCAATAATGAAAACTTTTCTACTCTCCCTATAAAGTAGACCCATTCATCAATCCAGATAAATGAAGAATCTATGAATTCACTAGACTGGTGCACCTCAATGTGCACCTAGTTCAGAGGGCCAATGACCCCCAACCTCTCCCTAAGATACTAAAAATTATCCTTCAGAAGGGCCTTTGTAAATATATCTATAATTTGTTCCTTCGTTGATACATAGTCCAACCTGACTTTACTATCCAACACCTTCTCTCTCAAGAAATGATATTTGATAGATTTTTTTTTCTTGAATGCATTACTAGATTCTTTGAAATGTTTATAGCACTTGTGTTGTCATAGAAAATAGGAATAGGCTCATCACATATCACTCCATTATCTTTTAGAGTTTTCTTCATCCACAAAACCTATGTGTAGCAGGATGCTGTAGTAATATATTCTACCTCCGCAATGGGTAAAGAAATAGAGTCATGTTTCTTACTCATCCAAGAAACCAATCTTCCACCAAGAAAGAAAGCGCCTACATGCATGATGTCTAGTTTGGTAGCAGTAAGATACAACAACCCACCAATCATAGATCTGTATTTTCTCTGATAAGCTTTAGCAGATTCATCATCTTTAGTCAACTTACATCTAATCAACATAGGAGTACTAATGGGTTTGGATTCATCCATTCCAAACTTCTTCAATAGCTCTTTCACATACTTAGATTGTGAAATTAATATCCCTTTATCAGATTGATTTACTTGAAGGCCAAGAAGGAAATTCAACTCACCAATCATGGACATTTCAAATTCTTTTTGCATTTCTTCTACAAATATTTTACATGTACATGCCTTCATTTCCTCCAAAGATAATATCATCAACATATACTACCAGTATCAATATTTTGTTACCCTGCATTTTGAAGTAAAGATTGTTGCCAGCAGAGCCTTTGTAGAATCGTTGTTGTGTCAGGTATCTATCCAATCTTGCATACCAAGCTCTAGGAGCTTTCTTCAGTCCATACAATGCCTTCTTCAACTTACAAACTATATCTGGTTTGTCAGATAATTGAAATTCTTTAGGTTGTTCCATGTATACTTTTTCTTCCAATTCACCATTTAGAAATGCTGACTTGACATCCATCTGATATACTTTGAAATCCTTATGAGGAGAAAATGCCAAAAATATGGGTATGTGCAGGATCATCATGGGAAAAATAGGCCCTTAAGTGGCGACAAATTTAGAAAAACCAGAGTTAGGAAACTTGACGTAAAAATTTGAATAAGTTATCTATATTATTTCAAAAATATATAAGAATAGAATTTGTAGAAAATTTAATGTAGTTTCTAAACTACAAGGCTTTTAAAAGAAATAAATCTATTTGGTGAAAATTTGAAATTTCAATCCAGTATTACTTAAATTTATGGGAAAAAATAAGACGTAAGTGTCTATCTGAGCACCCTAAGCACAATAAAATTATAATATTTTAGATATAAGTAGAGGACTCATGTCTCGATGTGATGCATACTTTTTTGTAATTTTTTTCCAAGTAAATAATTAATTATGAATTTTTTATTACAAATTTTAAAAAAATATAAAAACTTGTATGTCTTCCCACCTTAACTTGGTCAAAGCTTCATGCAATTCAAGTTTTTAATCCTATATTATGCAAAGCATAGAATGTGATGCATGTTTCAGATTCAAAAAATGTGATACCATTTGAAAGCTATAGATGTTTTTCAATCAACCTATCAATCAGGACTTTAGTCATAATTCAATTAGAAAATGAATAATAATTATTTATTAAATTAAAAGTAAAGAATAATTTATATTGGTGGAAAGCTGAGAATCTCCTTTAAAAACCCTTTTTGTTTCATCAATTTTGGGTAAAAAAAAGTCATCAGCCACATGGGCCATCATATCACTTACATATTGCCACTTTTTGGCCCATCATGATCCTGCACATACCCATAACCTAATAGCTTCCATTCTAGCTATAGGGGAAAATGTCTCTTCAAAGTCTATGCCTTCAACTTCTAAGTATCCCTTGCATAAAAGTCTTGATTTGTTTCTTATAACTTCACCATTTTCATTCAACTTATTCCAGAACACCCATTTTGAACCAATTACATTCTTATTCACAGGTCTAGGAACTAATACCCATGTCTGATTCTTTTCTATTTGTTGCAACTCTTATTTCATAGCTCTCATCCAACTCTCATCTTCACATGCTTCACACATAGACTTAGGTTCTATTTTAGAGAGTAAACATATATTTACCTTAGCCGCTACTTTACTTCTTCTCTTCACACCTTCACTCTTATCTCCAATTATCTGTTCCTCTAGATGATTCTTTTGCACATACTTCAGAGTCTTAAAAATAGGTTCTGGTTCATTTTATTCTTCTTCTCCTTTAATCTATTCTTCTTTCTCTTCCTTATTCTCTTCAACTACTGGTAAGCCAATAGGATCACCTAGTTCCACTTCACTTATCTCAAAAGGTCTATGCATGTCCTCATCAACCTTTACATTAGCACTCTCAATAATCTCTCTTAATCTTTTAGTGAAGCATTTGTATGCTTTGTTGGTAGTTGAGTACCCAAGAAAAATTCCTTCATCACATCTAGCATCAAAATTCCCAAAATTTTCATCATCTCTTTTAATGTAACATCTGCTTCCAAATACCTTAAATTACTTCATAGTAGGAGTCTTTGTGCTATTACCTCTAATATGAAATCTATTAAGAACATAAACAATAGTGTGTATTGCCTCTCTCCAATACACATTAGGTACATTTTATTCTTTCATCATGGTTCTTGTAGCTTCTTGTACCGTTTGGTTTTTCCTCTCAACCACTCCATTCTACTGAGGGGTTCTCGGAGCAGAGAAGTGTCTTTTTATGTCATGCTCTTCATAAAGTGAATTCTCAACCTCTATAAGATATCAAACATTTGATTCTTAGGTTCACTTCATTTTCCACTCTTGCTTTGAACAATTTAAACCTGTCTACAGCCCGAGTCTTCTCTCAAAGAATAGTAACCTATGTCATTTGAGAATAATCATCAATAAGGAGCATGAAATACCTGTCACCACTTAGGCTTCCTATTCTAGTCAGACCAAAAAGATCTATATGAATCAATTCCAGCATTCTGGTAGTAGATTGCTCTTTTCCCTTAAAACTACTTCTTGTTTGTTTCCCTAACTAACAACTTATGAAAATAGTATTAGCAGGCCTTGTGATTTTAGGAAAACCTTGGACAACATCTCTTGAACTAATTCTGACTAGATTATCAAAGTTTACATGTCTCATTCTTTGGTGCCACAACCAACTTTCATTGACTTGAGATACAAGACACTGACCATCAATGCCCTTATGCTGATAGATGTTTCCACGAGTTCTCCTTCCTGCAGCAACCATATCTCTCGATCTTTCTCTGATACACAAGTTTAAAACATTTTCTACACATATTTCCAACACTCAAAAGGTTATGTGTTAAACCCTTCACATAATATACATCATTAGTGTTATGTATTCCATCAAAACTAATTGTACCTTTCCCAATAATCTTTGCTCTTGAATCATCACCTAACATGACCAAACCACCATCATACTTTTTGAGTTTAGTAAATTTCTATCTCTGGTCATGTGATTAGACCATCCACTATCAATCACCCAATAAATTCATCCTATCGAGCATGAAAGGCAGTCACCAAAGTACCTTCCATCTCATTCTTTTTATTCTCTGAAGCATTCTTTCTTGCACATTTTCTAGGGTTAGAAGACATAGATTTATTCTCTAAAGCTAAAAACAAGCATTCACTATCATCACCCCCATAATCAGATTCATCATCAAATATTCCAGCTTCTTCTTTAACATAATACAACTTCTTATATTTCTTATCCTTTCTATCCTTATCTTTATAATCCTTGTTCTGTTTATGTGCATCTCTATTCAGAAATCTTGAAGCATAATGACCAATATTACCACAACTAAAATAGTTATAGGGAAAAATACCTTTATACTTATCCATACCTTTCTTCAACTTCCTGGTAAAATTCACTTCCAACTCATCAAAACCATCACTATTTAGATCATCCCCAGTCTTTGTTGCTTTAAATGTAGTTTTTGTCTTTTCCTCCTTTCCAAACTTTCTCATCTCAATTTTTTTCAAGGTGCCAAATAATTGTTCTTTAGTATACTTCTTAGGATCATACATCTCTTAAAATAATAGATTTCTTATCACTAAAACACTTAGGCAGGGTGATTAAAATCTTCTCAATTATACCTTCATCAGTAAATTTAGTTTCCCCCCTTGATTCTTAACTTCATTTGCTGCAAGTTCAACCCTCTAGAAATAGCTTGCAAAATCTTCCCCTTCTTCCATTTTCAAATTCTCATATCTACTCTTTGTCATAAAATTCTTTGTCAATTTTACTCTTTCATTTCCTTCATGCAGTTCTACTATCTTCTTCCAAACTTCATTCGAAGTGTCCAAAGAAGGAACCTTAGTTTGCTCAATTTTAGATAAAGCACTAAAAATAGCATACCTCACTTTTTCATTCTCCTCATAAGTAGAAACCTCATCTACAGTAGTAGGACCACTCACTAGAGCAACATACTTTGTCTCAGTTCAGCCTTTCAGGTCTTGTAACCAAGAGAGATAATATATCCTCTCATTTGCACTTTCCAGTCACTGTAATCAGATCCATAAAACATAGGGATCACTAGCTTATGTGCCATCAGATCTTCCTTAAGCAGTTAAGATCTACACCAAGGAACCAAATCTCTGATACCAATTGTTTAAAAGGAATAGGACAACTAAGACGGGGGGTGAATTAGTTGTCACCAAATTCAAACACAAAACTTCAAAACTTATCAATTTCACAACCACATTGTTCTATTATTAAATATGAACATGAAATGTAGATAACAGAAAGAAAAATCAACACAATGAAAATTGGATTTTACATGGAAAACCCAATGAGGGAAAAACCATGGTGAGGATTAACTCACAATATAAAGTGATAGAAAAACTGAATACAAGAGGCTCACTCCCAAGGGCTCACTGCCCAAATACGAAGGCTCACTGCCTACAACAAAGACTCACTATTCAAGATGGAGGCTCACTTCCTATAGATACAAAAGATACTAGAAAGATCCACCACAACAATTTACACACATTAGCAGCCTTGAATAGAACATTGTAGAAACTTCAACTCACTACTTTCAAGAATCTAACACAATGAAGTGTTGCACTGCCTGAACTCACTTTCACACACTTCTGATCTTCACTTGTAACTTACTTCGTTACTTGTGTATACCTTAATCCTTCACATCTCAATTTGCATGTATACCATCTTCAACCTTAGAAACTTTCTCCAAGGTTAGCCACATACGCTTCATTTCATAAATTCAAATTTGGTCAGCAACTCAACACTTCCACAGTGGAAAGGAATAAGAGTGGACCAATTACACACTTAACCAAGAACAAAAATAATGTCTTAGATCAACCACACTCTTCCTTAATTAAATTCTAATTCTTCATATGAAATCTAAACACCAAGTCAGCCAAACCTAATGAAAACACAAATGAACATTAAAGCACATTCTTCCCAACAAGAAGATAACATGTGAATGATGCAACACACTTCATTATACATGAGAACACTTCTTAGGATTCTTCAGATATATCCATAACAAGTGTAACAACCTTCAAATATAGAACTCCTTCCATTAGTCCATCTGAACTGTGCAAACACATACAACAACTCTGAAACTCAACTTCTGGATCACCAAACCACAAGCATCTTTGCCAGAACCTAGAGAACACCAAATTACAAGATACATTCTAAATCCACAAGATTTGAAACAAAATAGAGGGGGATTACAAAGCACAACAATTTCTCCTAGTCCACAGACAAGTAACTCTTCCAAAATAGTTCACACACTAGTTAACACATCTTTCACACTCCATCAACCTAGAAGCTACAAATAAGGAGAATCACCATCAAATCATAAAAAAAAACCCTTTAGATCCACACAAGCATATGATCAATACATAAGAAACATAGAGCACATTTTGAACCCATATATAATTTTGACTTCATTCTTTATTAATTTTCTCAAAAGCACTTGGAAACTCATAATTTCAGCACATCTACAATATTATAAGGATAGATCCATGTACTTGTAGTATCTCAACAACATCTCAACTATGCATGCACAATATGCAACATATTGAATTGTGTTGACATCAATGACAACATTAATGACAACACCACCAAACTTTCTCATACTTGCAACAATTAGGGAGATAGAGAGTAGAGAGGGAAGGAGAGGGAGAGGTATGGAGGGAGAGAGGGGGAGGTGAGAGAGAGATGGGATAGAGAGCAATAGAGAGAGTGTGGTAGGGAGTGATAGAGGGATATGCAGGTAGAGAGGGATAGGTGAGATAGAGGGAAGGAGAGAGGGTGGGTGAGAGAGAGGAGGAAGGGAGAGGTAAAGAGGGATAGGTGAGATAAATATAAGTAGAGAGAGAATGGTTACATATAGAGGAGAGAGTTATAGAGAGGGAAAGAGAGAATGGTGAGATAGATAGGAGAGAGTGAGAGAGAAAGAGGGTCAGAAAGGAGTAAGTGAGAGTGAGAGAGAGAGAGAGGTAGAGGGAGGGAGAGGAGAGATAAAGATTAGATAGGGGAAAAGGTAGGGATGGAGACATCTAGTGAGAGAGAGAGAGGGCTAGGGGAGATAAAGATAATTAGAGAGGGAAAGAGAGGTAGAGAGAGAGAATTAGAGAATGAATGAGTGAGGGAGGGAGAGAAGTGAGATAGAGTGGTGTAGAGAGAGTGTTAGGGAGTGATGGATGGAGAGGTAGGTAGAGAGAGATTAGGGAGATAAAGAGTAGAGAGGTAAGGAGAGGGAGAGGTATGGATGGAGAGAGTGGGAGGTGAGATAGAGAGTAATAGAGAGAGAGAGTGGTAGGTTGTGATGGATGGAGAGCTAGCCAGAGAGGGTGAGGGGAAATATAGATAATTAGAGAAGGAGGGAGAGAGGGAGGGAGATGTAGTGAGGGAGAGAGAGGTGAGATAGAGAAAAATAGAGAGTGGTGGAAAGAAGTAGGTAGAGGGAGAGAGGAGATAAGTAGAGAGGGAAGGAGAGGTAGAGAGAGATGAGAGATAGAGAGTAGAGAGGGAATGAGGGAGGGAGGGAGAGGTAGGGAGGGATAGAAAGGTGAGATAGAGGTGTAGAGAGAGAGAGTGGTAGGTCATGATGGATGTAGAGGTAGGTAGAGAGGGATTAGGAGATAGAGAGTAGATAGGGGGAAGAAAGAAAGAGAGTGAGGTGTAGAGAGGTGGGAGTAGAGAAATATAGTAGGGAGAGAGAGAGAGAGAGAGAGAGAGAGAGAGAGAGAGAGAGAGAAGTGAGATAAAAGAGAATTAGAGGGGAAAAAGGAGAGAGAGAGAGATCAAAGGGAGATAAAGAGTTAGATAAAGGGATGGAGATAGTGAGAGAAGAAGTCTAGAGTGTAGGGATAAAAAATAGGTAGAGATAGAGAGAGAAATAATACAACTTGTTGATTGTTAAAGGGGTGACCTCTGATTCTTTGAGAAATTTGACTAAGTCTAAAATTTGTAGAGATCTTTAAAACTAGAATTTGCGAAATTATAGCTCATAGAGATCTGAAACCACTCTCAAAGCATGTCTGAAACTATATACATGAAATATAACTTAAAGTATAAAATGCGAGGAAGAAAGATAAAGAGAAGAAAAATAAATTCAATGTAGATCAAAATGTGAGTGTGTTATAACATGCTCGCGTTTTGTCAATGCATTCAAAAAACACAAAAGTCATGTCAAAACTAAGATATAATGTGAGTACATTATATTGCACATGCATTATATCTTTCTTTGGGAATCCCTAAGCCTT